>CAUYRH010057368.1:0-18594 GCA_963574655.1 Perodicticus potto
AAAAAAAATGGCAAGACAACAGAGAAAGCAATTTCACTGTTAGAAAGTAAGAAAGTTCATACAAAGTATTAGGGGGCACGAGGGTTTCTCAAGCCCCAAAGTTTGAGGTTGCTGTGAGCTGTGATGCTCTACCCAGGACAACAGAGTAAGACTCACTAAAAACAACAACAAAAAGAATGCTGTGTCAAGAGCACAGGCTGAATTCATGTGCTTTTTCCTTATGTAGAAGGTTTTCATCAATTTGGGTGCTAGAAAAATGAGATGAGCTCTTTCTACATTCACCATCTGTGTTTTTTAATATTCTGACCAGATAATGCCCATAGATCTGTGGACTCTCCTGTGTTCACCCATTCCTGTTTGTACTGCTTTACTTGTAGGCATTACACCTTGCAGAAAAGATTAGGCTACCACCACCAGTTTGTTTGGTTTTTTTTTATTTCTTGTTTTTTGAGACAGAATCTCATTCAGTCATCCTAGGTAGATGGCTGTGATGTCACAGCTCACAGCAACCTCAAACTCTTGGGCTTAAGCAATTCTCTTGCCTCAGCCTCTCAAGTAGCTGGGACGATAGGTGGCCCTCATGATGCCCAACCAGTTTTTTTTTTTTTTTTGGAGGGGGAGTTGTTAGAGAGGGTGTCTCCCTTGGCTCAGGTTGGTCTCAAACTTCAGAGCTCAGGCAATCCACCACCTGCCTTGGCCTCTCCGAGTGCTAGGATTATAGGTGTGAGCCACTGCGCTCGACCTACCAGTTTGGTATGGGGGTAATTCCTGTTTTCTATCTTATATGTATCTTCATACAAATAAGATAGAAATGTCAGTCTCTAATTCAATGTGGAAAGAATTGAGTTGGGATGTAGATGTTGACATAGCAAATTAACATCTAGGAAATAGAGGAATGGTTGTCAAGTTTTCTATCTGATAAAGATCTTCAGATTCTGATACAGGAAGAAAACCGCAATGGATTGAAAGAGGATAACCTGCCACTGTCCACGGCTGGCCCAATGGCCTCTCACCTCCCTCAGCCTGGCAGTTTGGCACACAGTTTTCCAGATTCAGACAAATTTACTGACGTGGCAAATTTACACGGTATACTGTTTTCAGTTTTATTTTCTTCTGTTTCTACTACTGGTTATCTTAGAACTTAAGTCAGGTTGATTAACTAGAGTTATTTTCTTCAAAAGACAAGAGGCCATTAAATAACACTTTTTATTCATGAGATGTAAAAAAAAAGGAAACCAAAGCAAGCAGATGGAGGGGAAAAAATCACATAAAAGATTTATTTTATTTTCAAAATACCACAAAAGAAAATCTAAACATCTTATAAAGATCACATTAGTGATGTAACAGCAGCCTTATTTTCTGAAATAAATTCATCTGTTCAATCACCATAATTTCTGGGGTGATCTAGTTCGTTCGAATCAAGTAGACTTGATATTGACTCTTTTTAACACTCACCTAAAGATATAAATGTTTATTAATATGTAATACTTAAGTCAAATGTGTAATGATCAATCATTTGACTGCAAGGATTTAATTTGACTTATATTATTACTTAAAATATTTTCAGAAATTACCAATACTCTAGCTCTCCTAAATTCTGTATATAATAGATCCTTTAACATTTTTCCTGTGAAACTAAAAGTTTCAATCCATAATATTCAATCCATATTAAATATAGAATCATGGACCAGCAAAATTTGTACAATTTCATATGCCATGTGGGAAACAATGATCTATCTCACATATTAAGGTTAAGGTACTGAGATTATCCTTGACACTTTGTAAATGCTCAATAAATATTATTTTCCCTCTGGACTACAAAAACTTCTGACATACCACATTCATTGCAAGAGTTCTAGTTGTAATTATAAAAACACACGTAGAAACAGACTGACATTCAGTAAATACAAACACTTAAGGCAAAACTCTTTCCTCAAGAATGAGAAAACATTTAACACAGCAACGCAGTTAAACAGTTTTTGATGTTAGAGCAAGGACATGATATAGCTATGTTCATTGTCTCATATCTCTGTGCCTGTTTGTCCATTGGACCAGGTAATTGACATTCATGTAATTCTCCAGTTCAGGATATCTGTGCAAGGATGAGTTTTAATATACTTTACCCTGTAGAAAATTTGATTAGGAGAAAATAAATATATAACATTTTCTTAAACTGCTCATCCATTATCAAACCAGCATATTCAGATCGTAAGGGCTATATGTTTATTATAACAATATATTCCTTATAGTCTTCAGGGACAGTTGGCCACAGGGATAATGAGTTAAAATTCCTCTTAGAAAATCTAAAGGAACTCTCTTCATATCATAGTGTGCAGCGATGAGGGAGGAATACGTGCTCAAGTGTTCAATGGACTATGTTACTTTATTCTACAGTTTTCTCCATGCACAAACAACATTAATGTTTTGATTTGTTATCCCCTTTGCTACCACGAATATAACAATGTCTAAAATAGCTCCCAAAATTCATTTTTTGTAATGAGAAATAGAAAAGGCAAATACATATTTTGCATGTGTCTGAGGGTTGCAACATTGCAATCCTGCAGCTTTCTGAGAAGAAAAATGGTGGAAATGAGTACAGAATGGTTATATCGAACTATCAATCCTTCCTAGAAGACTTTAAAAGAAGGCTAAAGAAATCATTCCAGCCCTAAGAACTATAAAGACAAAAACTGCTTCCAAAAAGCACAACTCTTCATCTTGAATTCCAACCATTGGCTTTCCTTTAGGATTTTATAAAAAAAAAAAAAAAACTTAAAAATAAAATTTGGCTATTAATTGCAATTCTTGTGTGGTAAATTTCTTTTTGTTCTAAATTATCAAATCCTGCGTAGAGTAACAAGCAGTTAACTATCTATTAAGCAGAATCAAACGTGACTCTGACAACCTTAATCAAGGAGCTGTGAACATCAAGCTTGTGGTAAAGGGCCCAGAGTCAAGAGCACACTGTTTACGTTAAGACTGGTCAACACGTCTCCTTGTCCTGGTTCCCTTCTCTCCCTATGCTCTACGTTATGCTTCAACAACGAGATATTTCTGAGAAATGTGAATTAGCTGTTGCGTGAACATCATAGATTGCATTTACACAGACATAAATATTAATGGCCTACCCCAGCCCTACACTAAATGTTCCCTGGCTACAAGCCTCTGCTGCGGGTTGCTCAACTGATTATTTGTAGGCAATGTAACACAGTAGTGTTTTTATATCTAAACACGGAAAGAAAACATTAACAATATGGTATTATGATCTTTACGGTTTCCCACCATGTACCTAGTCCCTCACTGAGGGAAACATCATGGGCTGTGGCTGACTGTCATGTTACCCATCATCTCTGTGAATCATGCCTAGGTCCCTGCTCCATCCCTGAGTTTACCCTGAATCCTGTTTCCTTATTCACAAGTGCCTACCTGTGCTTTTCTGCGCGTATTTTGTGTTGGTGATTGTTAATAGAGGGCAGAAGCCCCATCTAAGGCCCACAGAGTTTTTCAGGCAGCTTGTAAAAGTCAGTCCCTAGTGCTGTTAAGCAAACAAAACAAAAGAAAACCAAAAAAAACTCAGTACAGCTCCCTTAAAACTTCTACTATTGATTATTTCATAAAACAGGATGAATCACGATGGAAGATGACAAGGTCAATCAACCTGTCGGAGGATATTTTTATCTGATATTCTTCATTGACAGATAATGTCTTTTTAGAAAAGCTGTGTTTTTCAAAAATATAAAAAACATACTTCACATCTTTTATAAGTAAAAAAATACTTAGCATCATTCTAATTCCTCAAGAATTTAAATACATTTCTAAATAAAGTTATCTAAAAATTTTGCTGAAAGCTAGCTTAGCCTGTAACTAGTGAAAAGTTCAAAAAAGAATTTAAAAATTAATCTTAAAACTAACACTTGAATTTCCATTAGGTCCGGGTCTTGGTTTAGAAAAATAGCTGGAGAAGCCACTAGAGGGCACTGATTAGCAGGAAACTAGTGAAAGTAAAATGCCTTAACAGCAGAACGGCCTGGAAATGAATAGAATGAAAAAGTGAGGGAAATGGAGAGAAGAGCAAGAGAGAAGATAATGTGAGGGGACAAGACTGGACTCATTGTTGCCAGTAAACACCACAGGACAGAGTTTAGTACTCGGAGATGTGTGTACTGGATCAATGAAACCTATTCGTCCACATTTCCTAACTTATTTATTTAAAAAAGTTGAAGTCCTAAGGATTCAACTTGCATCATTCTCCCCACCCCACCTTCCCTGCACTCATGTGACACTACAGTCCTAGGAAAGGGTGTCTGCTCTGCAGAACTTTTTTCTGCTTTTCTGTGCCAAGATCTGTCCTTGCAGGGAAGCAATGCTCACAAATCTACATAGATTTCCATAGTTCTTTTAAAGGTCCCCCCAGAACTTCTCCTAGCAATTTCTTATTGTGTTTTATAATGAGACATTCTTTGGTACTTTTTTCACTTCGGGGTTTTAAGTTCTGTCCTTCATTTGGGTTCAAGGAATTGGAACAGGAATTTAGAATTGCAGGTCCTGACTTCATATTCCCATGATGCCCAGCTATGATAGCTAATATGGACCAACAAGGGGTGATGTGATGACATCAAATCACATTAAAATACTGCGACAATAAAATTCACAAATGCTTCAGCAACAAAAAGCCAATAAAGGATTCCCCAACTTGAATATATTCCCTTATGATGTTTCTAGGCAGAAACTGGCTAACCACGTTATCCCCTTACAAACTAAAAGAAATTAATGGAAACTAAAAGAAAGTAATGGAAATTAAATACCCACAAATGAAAATAAAATAATCTTACCCTTGTGATTTAACAGTTCACAAACTCAGTGGTTTCTAAGTGAAGTTTTGAAAGAGAAACAGACATTGCAGATGGTTTCGCGACATCTAGATTCCAGCTTCTACCTGTTAGATGCTAATAGCAGACTTCCTCCCCGCTGCACTGTGACAACAGAAAATGTCTTCAGACGTTGCCATGTCTTCTTGGGGAGAGGCAAAAGTGCATTTGGTTGAAAACCATGAGATTAGTACGACACAACCTTAATATCTATATTTTTGCATTTTAGTATGTGGCAATACAAGTCCACTTTCATTAATCTTCTTTCCGTTTGGCTAGGCTCATCCTTTTAGTTTACTGGATGAATTATTTTTATAAATTTTCTTATTTGTAATTTAACTTGAACTTATATATAGTAAAAATACTTGGGAAGTCAAATACGTGACCTTATACGTCTTGTCAGAAACATGTCTCTTCTTTTATTCAAGCTTAATTTTTGCGGCCCTGAATATTTTATATGTTTTGTTGTTATTTGGTAATATATTTTTCAGTTATATTTTTCACTTTTTATGTTAGAAAGGGAAAATCTTGGTTTTCATCTATTTATATTTTTCCATCCACTTTAATTACCCCGCTCTTTCTAACATATTTGTGATATAGTCTTGAGACTTTTTTATTTAGTAGACTATCATACTGTTTGCAGATAATTACCACTTGTCTCCACCTCTCTAAAACACAATAGATGGGTGGCTAAGTGAGTAGGGCGCCGGCCCCATATACCAAGGGTGGTGGGTTTGAACCAAACCCTGGTCAAACTGCAACAACAACAACAAAAATAGCTGGATGTTGTAGCGGGTACCTGTAGTCCCAGCTACTCAGGAGGCTGAGGCAAGAGAATCGCCTAAGTCCAAGAGCTGGAGGTTGCTGTGAGCCGTGATGCCACAGCTCTCTACCGAGGGCAACAAAGTAAGATTCTGTCTCTAAATAAATAAATAAGATAATAGATGAGTCATTATTGAAGACATCCTGTCTTGTTACTGATGTTAGGTAAAAAATGTCTTGAGCTTAAACCTTAAGCACAGACTTATTGTTGGTTTCACAATGACAACTGTTATAATGAAGGGAGTATTTTTCTGAAGACACGGTCTTGCTGTGTTACTCCTGAGCATAGGTAATCCGCCTGTGTCAGTCTCCTGAAGTGTTGGTACTACAGGCATGAGTCACCATACCCAGACGGACGGTGCTAACTTTAGAATTAGACATTATCTTTTTATGACATACTTTTTTGATAGCTATCAAATTATAATTTTTTAGTCTTTTGTTATATCTGTATGACCAGTTGCAGTAATAATTATCATCTAAGATTCCTGAAGTAAGAAGTATTAAGGTTTTAGTAAATGTTTCAGTTTTCATGATTTAGAATCTATAAATGCCTTCCTTGATACAAATCTATACCATAGTTATTACGGGAAGTAGGAGTACCAATACGTAGAAACATACATCCAACAATATGTTGCCAAAAAAGGAAAAGCAGCTCTTTGCAGTTAAAGCACAGCCCAAAAAAATCCTACTAAAGTCTCTTGTCTGCCAATGTTTGTGTGATATGCCGACCTCTTGCAAATTAGTGTGCTATTGTGAGGAAGAATCATGCGTACCAGGCATAGAAAGTAGCAATGTTTTATACAATTAATTAGAAAGCTTTACAACATTTTTAATGCTATGAATGTGTTGATCTAAATTAGTTTTCTAATATATTTTTATATTTTGATTGGGAGAGTAAGTTTTGAGCACTTTTTACTTCTTTCATAGTTACTTATGTATTCTGGCATTCTTTTTCTTCAATTTTAGTGGGCTTAACTGATATTTTTCTGTTGTAGAATTTTCTTTTTCTTTCCTATGGAATGTAATTATTGATTCAAATAGAAATCACTTAAAATTAAAATAAATTGCATTATACTTGCCTAAATATGCACTATTCCTGTACATTTTTGTGTCATATAATTACAATGGCAAAAATACAACTTGAAAAATTCATGTGAGATTACTATAAAATTAGCATAAAAGGCCAAATGTGATATAAAAATAAGTGATATAAGACTTTAAATGCTTAATGACTAAGGTCTTACTAAATGATGTAACTGTATAGCTAAATGTCACATAAGATTTTAACACTGATTGTGTTGGTGTTTTAAAACCAATTATGGAAAAATAGAAATATGAAATTTTCATACAACATTAATCTTATTCAAGTAAAATCTCTTTTTCCTAAAAGGAGTTTCAGTTTTTGATATTTTATTCTTTATTTGTATGTAAGAAATACTTCTACTTGGAAGAAGACAGTGGGAAATATTTGTTCCAGGTTAAGACAATATAGACAGGCAAAAGTGGCTGCCAGCATCCTCAATACAGCAATTTTACTTAACATGGGAGAGATTTTTGGTTGACTTGAGAAAGCCTACTTTTACAGAGTAATTTCAGAGATTTGTGGAAGGATCTTAGATTAGGATGGATCTCTTTGATCTTTTTTGGATCAAAAAGTGAAAGAATAACCTACCTCCCAGGGAACAGGAAAGCACTTTCTTCAATTTCCTAAAGTTTCTCTCAAAGAAATTTCATGTAATGTTTACTTTAATCTCAGTATAATATTCATACTATTCTTCTATTTATTCATTCAACAAATGATCCTTGATATAAATTTCCATATATAAGCAAAAAGGAAAAACTAAGAAGTGATTAATATATGGTTAAATAGCCATTAACCATATTAACCATAATAAATATATGTCTTGCTAAGAATAAAAGATATAATATTATATATGAAAAAATAACATATAGGTCAGGAAGGGAAATAATCCCTAGTTTTCCTGTATTGTACAAGAGGATAATAAAGATGTTGATTAACTTTGGACTTTGCTTAGCTAAGTATCAATTTGTAATTTACAAAGTGCATACTAAGAAAATAGAAAAAGAGTTTATAATTTCCAGAAGAGTAAAGTGGAAAGGGATGGATATCAAAAGATGTCAAATCGGTCTAAAAGAATTCAATAAAAGAGAAAAAAAGAAGCATGTAACAGACAGAAAAAAATGGCATAAGAGGATATATTTAAACTCAAATACATCAGTAATAACTTCCAATATAAAAGTTCTAGATAAATAAAATTCCACCCTGTATTATTTTAAGTCCAACTATAGGCTCTTAACAGAAAGCTAACTAGTGGGAAAGGATACTGAAATGTTGAAAGCAATCGAATAGAAAAATGATAGTATAAAAACGTAAACCAAGTAAACCAATCAACTATCTGTTGTAACACTATTAATACCAATAAACAGATTTTATTTATTTATATATTTTTTATTTCAGATTAATATGAGGGTACAATTAGGTTATAATGTTTGCATTCATTAGGTAGGAAACAGATTTAAAAGCAAACATTATTATATGAGATGAAGGGGTTCTTGAAAATAATGCAAATTTAAATTTACTAGTTTGATAGAAATCTAATGTAGGCATTATCATATCCTCAAGACATAGGTAGCAAAAAAAAAAATTGCCAAAGAAACAAAGAGAAACAGAAAAATGTACAATTATAAGGAGGGATTTCACATACCTTTATAATATAATAGAAAGAATAAGCAGAAACACAAGTCAATAAAGAAATTGGACTAATCACACAATGCCATCATCAAATGTAGCTCTCTTTCTCTGTTTACCCCTCTGTATATCCATCTATCTGCTATCACACAGACAAGAGCACTTAACAGAGAGCCGAACTTATACTATAAAGCATGTTATTGACAACTATAAAGTTTTAAGTCATGTATTTATCAGGGGTCCATAAACTATGAACCATAGACTACCTCCAGCCTGCTGCCTAGTGCTTAAGTGAACTTTTACCATAATAATACAGCCACATTCTTTACATTACTATCATCTATGACTGCTTTCACACTACAATGACAGAGAACTCATGGCCCCCAGGATTTGGGTTCTGCAAATTGAGTGATCTTGGTTCTTAAAGGAGTATTGCTTGTACCAGGGACATAGTAATACTGTTCCATCAAATGGAGAATTGAGCCCACACTTGGCCACTCACTAGTAAATCAACAGACAAAGAAGTGGAAGAATGTGCTAGTTGGACGATTAATTCTGATTAGGAAGAAGAAAGGAATTTCTACTGCTTGAAGGCCTTAACAAGAAGTTAAGTTATAGCAGGGGTTCTCTGGAATATCTCTTATATACACAAATCGACGGTGAGTTGCTTGTTATTTCCAATAGATGGTGCCCAAGTAACATGTATAGTTAACTTCATGGCTCCTGTAGGCTCCCCTAAATGAATATTTGTTTACACTGCCAATCATCCTTCCTCACCCTGGAAAGGTTAAGTCTGTGTTCACTATTGCGAAAGCCAGCTGGACAGCCTCTTGCTTACATACTGAGTTGAAAATTATTGCTTTGTTTTACTTTTGGTTTTGAAAGAATAGAGGTTAAACCATTATCTTATAGCCTATATAGACCTTTACTGATACAATTTTTATAGAATCATAAAATAAATACATTCTTGAAATTAAATCAAAAAGTGTTGTGAACATGAGGGCAATAATGTATAATTATGTATAGCACTTTTAATTGAAAAGTGAAATTTGAAAGGTGTGCTGTATTTTTAATTCATACTACACACATTGTTTCTAGGGTTAGCTTTTAATCGTAAATAAGAAAACTTATCAAGTCTTATTGATCTTTTATAGGAAATATCTCCTTAGCTGACATAGTCAAGATGCTATAAAGTGTTTCAACTTACATTTACAAAGCTATAGATAATAAAAAACATTTGCTAAACAAAACTGATGAAAGGTTATGACATAAAAAGATTTAATTGTTTTCGGCAAAATGATTGAGAACAAAGACACTGAGACAACCAACATTCAAACAGTTGCTTTATATAATTTGCTCCAAAGTTCTTAGATTTCTTTCTGAATCTTTGTATCCTGAGCTATAAAATGGAGATGGAGAATCATTTCTTCCTCATAGGTTTGATGTGATATAACATGAGTACAAATGAAACATTTAGAACATGTCTAGTATATAGGATGGGCTAAATGTTAATTTTTTTTGAAGTTGTTGACAGGTGTTATTTATTTTTTTTAATTTTTACATATACATGTGTTTATTAGGTTTCCACTTTTTGCCTTCACAGAATTAAAAGCTTAAAATTTAATAACAATAACAGCGTTTAAGATAAGGACTAGAAATAAAAACCTCGAAAAGAATAGAAGAAGATAAATACATTCAGAAAATAAATCAGACGATTACTGCATCGAAATAGTAAGCAATATCAATAATAATAATGCAAAGAAAGTAACATTCACATTGTCAAATAAGAGTATGTCTATTATAGAATGCTTTAACTCTGAGGCTCAGTATAGCATCAGAGTTAACTTATTTTTTTTCCAAAGTCTCAAAATAATTTAATCTGTATCTAATGTTTGTTAAATAATAATGGTAATTAATATTTTTAACATCTGTTTTTTGAGACTTTGGAAAAAAAGATGTTAAAAATATTAATTACCATTATTATTTAACAAACATTAAACACAGATTAAAATTTTCCTTTGTAATCTGGACCATTAATTTAAAGTAAATTTTCTCTTTTATTTTACTTAAATATTTATGTGAATCATTTTTTTTACAGAATGAAACATTATCTGCCACTTAAATATCATGACACGCAGGGTATATTTAATTAAATTGGAATGGATTTCAATTAAAATGGGATTTAATTCAATAGTCATAAAATTTACCCATTCTTTTCTATAAATGACACATTCTGGTTCCATAGACAAATATTTATATTACTGATAATTAAAATATATTTGCTAATTTTGTATTAAAATGTAAAAAATATTTTAGAACTCACATCTTATATTTTTCAAATAAGGTCTTGGAATTAATAGTTTAGTTGATTTTGCAGCTACAATCAGACACACGTTTTGTTCTCATTACAAAAGTTTGTTTAAGCCAACTCTAATGGAAACCCTGAAAAGTTATCCTCTCTTCCTAATTTCCTAACACTCTCTTTTATGAAGGTTGCTGCACCTGTGTTATATTGAGAAAATGTTACATACAAAGCGTTAACAATTTCACTATATTGAACAGCATAAATACTCTTGAAATTAACAGAATCCTGCACTGTACGCTTGATTTGCAATTCAACAAAGTAATTCTGAAATTTTCTGGTAAAAATAAATCATCAAGACTGTAAAATAATATAGTTAAATAAAGACATAAAAAACACAAATTCAGGAAAGAAACTATAATCTACCAAAGAAAGAAACGTAATTTAATGCAATAATTATTATTTATTGTATTGTCATGAAAATTCAACAATGAAAAAGAATAGAGTTCAGAATTAGATATAATTGACTATTATAATTTAGACTATAGGAAAGTACATATGACTAAATATAGGTGAGCAGGATAACATTCAGTAAGTAATATTGTATAGAAAAGCAGACAACTTAACATGCTAGAAAACAGTCCAGAAATATTGAAGAGAAAAAATATTTTTTAAAATGGAAGTGCTAAGGAACTCAATCCTCTCAAAAATCCTGCAAGATTTGTAACCTTATTTGCATAGTATGATTGGAAAAGTTTATCTGAAAGAGGTTAAGTACTATGTGCAAGGTCTCAGTGTTAATTAGTACAAGAGCAGGGAATCAAATACAAGTTCATTTGAATATAAAGTCTATCATTATCCATTAAAGCTCTGTATAAATTGCTTAGAATTATGCCTTGTATGTTTTGGTCTAAACATACAAGGCATAATTGTATGTTTATTATCATTGATGGTGATGTAGTGATTACTATCATTATCCACAGAGCAGAAGGAGGATTGTAGGATTAGTTGAAATAAATGAATCAATTTATAAATGAATAACATTTAAAAACCAAATAAATGACAATGTAAATATGTAGCATACTTTGGGTAATGTTGCCCAAAGTTAGCCAGAAACCTCAAACCTCTTGAAATAACAATTCTTTGTAATTCATTTCAGTGCAATAGAAAGAGTGGATAAAAGACATTTTTGCACAAAGATGTTTATGTGACAGTAAAAATTTAGAAATAATAAAATGTTGAAGAATCAAGATTAATTAATTAAATTATACTACAATAGCACAATAGGTATTTATTTGAAAATGACAATTACAGACATAATGCAGCAAAGGGAAATCATTTATGAAATCTAAAGAAGGATGAAATAAAGGTAATCATAATCAAATCTTGAGTACAATGACAGGGCTGATAGGAAAACTAGAGCAAAGAAAATCATACATAGAGTTGCTATAGGGTGAGTCTAGGGGTGGAATTTAAGTAACTCTTTTCTCTTCTCTTTTTAAAAATAATTTTTATGTTTTTAAATTTATAGAATAAGAGATAATACATATAGATAACTTGCTTAATCATGAATATAACTATTATTTCTAAATATGAACATAAATACATTTCATTATTTAAAGTTAAAGAATGTGAGCTTTAATTACATGATTTTAACTATTACAAAGAGAGAAGTTTAACATGTTAAATAATCATATTCCTCTTCCTTTTTGTTCAAATTTGGGAAGATTTATTCCTTTTTAATCTTTTAAATTAGTTCCAAACTAATAGCAATGGTGGGGGTGGAGAAACCACGTCTCATTTTTATAGGAATCTACTATGTCATGATTACGTCCAACCACTTCAGTACACTTTGAAAAATCTAAAGGCTTTTCTGACTTTTCTCTGCTCATTAATGTGCCATTTTAAAAGCCAAATTTATGAAACTCTTCCTTGTGTAGCTCTTCCTTTTTTGCATAAATTCATCTTCCTTAATGCTAATGAGAAGATAATGACTATACTCTTGTGTCATAACCGCCATCCTTATTTTAATACACGAAGATTGATGGTGATTCTAAGGATAAGAACATTGGCCAAAAAGGGTGCTGGGAATGAAATGGAAATCATGCACCAACTTGCTATAACCTTTGTGCAAAGCTTTAAAGTTCATATAATTTTATTTTGTCTACTTCTAGGTACTTAAATTACATAAGCCTTATTTTGAACTGATTTCTTAATGAGAAGACTCTTTTGCAAAGCTTTATCCTTGACTGAATTCCACCATCTGTCTCTAATGCTATAACTCACTGCATCTAAGATGTTAATGATTGTACACCTAAGCATTATTTAATGAACCACTAAGAAAAAATACAGTACAAATTGAACTATGAAAAATGTTTGCTTGTATACACATTATTTATACTTTTTAAGAGTGCTTATTTACACTTTAGATGGAATAATTCTGAAGTCTAAACAAGCACTGTTGTCCTGGGTTTCTTCCAAATTGCTAACACCTGTTCTGTAAGTTTTGATGCCAGGGTTTCCTTGAAAATTACCAAATAACCACATTTCTTTCTCCCTTTCTCTCTTAGTTATTTGCTGAAAGACCCTCAACAAATTTGGAGCATGAAAAAAAAAAAAAGAAAGAAATTTAGGACATGCTGCCACAAAATACGCTGTTTTAGTATATTGGTTATTTTGAGCTGAAGTCTTTGATAAATAGCAATTCAAAAAAAATGCATTCGATAAAATTCAGCCTCCTTTTCTAATTAGAACACTGAAGAGTATAGGTATAGTTGGCACTATACCAAACTAATCGAGTTTCTTAAACTGATCGAGATTGTCTATGATAAACCCACAGCTAGTATTTTACTGAATGGAGTAAAACTAAAAGTTTTTCCTCTTAGAAATGGAACCAGACAAGGTTGTCCTCTGTCACCATTGTTATTCAACATAGTGCTGGAAGTTCTTTTAGCCAATACAATTAGGCAAGACAAGAAAATAAAGGGCATCCAGATGGGTGCAGAGGAGGTCAAACTCTCCCTTTTTGCTGATGATATGACCTTATACTTAGAGAACCCCAAAGACTCAACTACAAGACTCTTGGAAGTCATCAAAAAATACAGTAATGTCTCAAGATATAAAATCAATGTCCACAAGTCAGGTGCCTTTGTATATGCCAATAACAGTCATGATGAGAGGTTAATTAAGGACACAACTCCCTTCACCGTAGCCCCAAACAAAATAAAATACTTAGGAATATACCTAAGAAAAGAAGTGAAAGACCTCTTTAAAGAAAATTATGAAACCCTAAGAAAGGAAATAGCAGAGGACTTCAACAAATGGAAGAACATACCATGCTCATGACTGGGAAGAATCAACATTGTTAAAATGTCTATACTTCCCAGAGCAATTTACCAATTCAGCACCATCCCTATTAAAATACAAGCATCCTACTTTCAGACCTGGAAAAAATGATTCTGTGCTTTGTATGGAACCAGAAAAAAAAACATATAGCTAAGGCAGCTCTTAGTAATAAAAACAAAGCCAGGGGTATCACCATACCGGATTTTAGGCTATATTACAAGGCTATAGTTGTCAAGAGAGCATGGTACTAGCACAAAAATACAGACATAGATACTTGGAATCATATAGAAAACCTGGAAATGAAACCAACAACTTACAGCTATCTAATCTTCAATAAACCAAACAAGAGCATTCAATGGGGGAAAGACTCCCTATTCAATAAATGGTGCTGGGAGAATTGGATATCCTTATGTAAAATATTGAAACTGGATGCGCACCTCCCTCCACTCACAAAAATTGATTCAAGATGGATAAAGGACTTAAATTTAAGGCATGAGACAATAAGAATTCTCAAAGAAAGAATTGGAAAAACACTGGAAGATACTGGCCTGGGGAAAGACTTTATGAGGAAGACTGCCATGGCAATAGCAACAGCTGCAACAATAAACAAATGGGTCTTAATTAAACCGAAAAGCTTCTGTACAGCCAAGGAGACAACAACCAAAGCAAATAGACAACCTCCCCAGTGGGAAAGGATATTTGCACATTTTGAATCTGACAAAAGTTTAATTACCAGGATCTATACAGAAATTCAATCTCCAAGAAGAAAACCAACAATCCCATAAATCAATGGGGAAGAGAGATGAATAGAATCTTCTCTAAAGACGACAGAGGAATGGCCAGTAAACACTTGAAAAAATGCTCATCATCCCTAAGTATTAGAGAAACGCAAATTAAAACCACCCTGAGATACCATCTAACTCAAGTGAGAATGGCCTATATCACAAAATCTCAAAATTACAGATGCTGGCATGGATGTGGGGAGAAAGGAACACTTCTACACTGCTGGTGGGACTGCAAACTATTACAGCCTTTTTGAAACAAAGTATGGAGAAACCTCAAAGAACCTCCCATTTGATCTTGCGATCCCATTACTGGGCATCTATCCTGAATAAAAAAAAAAAAATTTATTATAAAGACACTTTTACTAAGCTGTTTATCGCAGCCCAATTTACAATTGCTAAAATGTGGAAACAACCTAAATGTCCTTCAACCCAGGAATGGATTGGTAAGCTATGGTATATGTATACTATGGAATATTACTCAGCCATCAAAAACAATGGAGACTTTGCAGCGTTTGTACTAACTTGGATGGAGGTGGAATGCATCATTCCTAGTGAAACATCACAGGAATGGAGAAGCATGAATCCTGTGTCCTTTGATTTGAGGACAATTAGTGACAATTAACGACACAATGGGTCATGGGGGAAGGAGAGAGCAGACAGAGAGAGAAGGAGGGAGGGAGTGAGGGAAAGAAAACAAAGAAAAAGGAAAGAAAATAGTGACTAATTCTCACATAAATTGGATTCAATTTTGACCAAAGTACATTGCTTAAACATTAATTTTTGATTCAACTTGTTAATATATTGTTTAAGATATTGTATCCTCACTTATAAGTGAAATATGTTTGTAATTTCCCTTTATAATAATATATTTTCTCCAATTTCAATATCAAGTGTATCCAGATCAAGTAGAATGATTTTGAAATATTTCTTCTTTTTCTATTGTCTATAAGATTTGGCATGATCTGTTTTTTGAAACTCTCCTTTACTTTTATTTATACTATTAGTTATATATTTTTTGAGACTTTGGAAAAAAATAGGAAGTTAACTGATGACTTCATACTGAGCCTGAGAGTCAAAGCACTCTGTAATGTCTTATTTGACAATGTGAATGTTACTTTCTTGGCATTATTATTACTAATATTGCTAAATATTTCAATGCAGTAATCGTTCATTTGTTTTCTTTTCTGAATGCAGTTATCTTCGTTCATTCTCTATGTGGTTTTTGTTTCTAGTCCTTATCTTAAACATTGTTATTGTTATTAAATTTTTAGCCTTTTAAATTCTGTGAAGGCAAAAAGTGGAAACCTAACTAACACATATATGTATATGTAAAAATAAAAAGATATAATTAAAAAAAGGTTTGGTGAACTTCCCTTATCTACCTAAAGACAGATACTCCAGGAGAAACTCATCTATCATCAATCCCTTCTCTGGGAGTTTCATCAACCAGGAAAAATTGACTCATGAAATAGAAGACTAGAAGTTGACATTACATAAAGATAAACTTTATGACTAACTATTATATCTCCCACCTGTTCTTCTGAGAGTCTGCTCATTTTTCCTAAAAGTCATCTACCCTTCCCCAGCTTGCCTATGTCCTGCTTCTTCTTTCTTATAAACTCCTATATACTATATTCCCCTAATATGATACATAAGCCCTTAATTCTTACTGCTTTTTTTATATTCTCTTTTTTCTTGAAATACCCCTGTGCTCATAATGTTAAAAATTAATAAATGTCTATACCTTTTCTCCTGTTAATCTGCCTGTTGTCAGTTTATTTCATAATCCCAGCAGTCACACCTAGGGCAATGGAGGGGAAGTCTTTTCTGCCTTCAACCCTTACAGTGAGTCCTTTCCTGACCACGATATATAAATTGGGTTAACATCACCCATATACGTATCTCGATTCTCCTCATTAATTTTCTCCATTACGCTTATTGGCTTATGACTTCAAAATACTTCATTATTTAAGTGTGTATATTCTGTTCCCCCAAATGCAATAGACAGTAAGTTTTATATGGGAAAGATTTTTCTTCCTGTTTTTTTTTTTAATCCCAGCACTTTCCACAGTGACTATCCCATAAGAAGAATATAATAAATACTTGATGAATGAATAAATGACGACCTAAACTACAGAAAAGTCAGAAAACTATTCCTAATTCACAGCAACTGCCATCCCTTCCAAAGGCAGGGTGTTCAAGCTGAGGACATGTACTTCTCTCTGATCCTGTTCTATGCTAACACTTTCAGTTGACTCTCTCCGTAGCTGTGTTATTACTAACATGTGCGAAGCCTTCCACAGCTCCTGGGCTTAGAGTGCACCATCTCCCTGCACTCTGAATGGCTCGACTGTAAAACCTCTTATAGTCAACCCTTGGATCATCACCCATATGACTCTTTTCAAGTTATTTAATTTCTCATGAATTCACTGGTGTGAATTCAATTAGATACTAAAGTAAATGGCTTGGTATACCAGCTGACACTTAACCCAATGCATTATAAGTATTAGCTCTTATCAAGTTTTGACCTTGAAGTCCTTGGGATCTGGTTCTAGTGTTCTACATTAGTTTAATCACCAGCATTCAGATCTATTTGAAATGTCTCATGTAGAGATAGGAGCACACACAGATTCATGGGACATGGCTCAGTCAATGTCCTTTTAAATAGGATAAATGTGGACTTTATGTATCCTTGGAAAGAACATAGTGATTCAAAAGTGGATAGAGGTAGTCTGCTGCAGGTTTAGCAATATTTAGTCATGTTCAGATCATACGTTTTCAAGTAATGTATATCCCAAAAAGAATTTTTAAAAAAAGTCTTCAAGATTCTGCCCATATTATTTCTGTACCCAAAATGGTTTGCCTCTGAGTATTCTGTCTAGCTCTACTTTATTCATCATGTTATAACCTTTCCAGTGAGCCCTCCCTAACTAATCTGGAAGGTTAAGACTTGACAAACCCCTTTTTTTGGCCAGAGCTGGGTTTGAACCCGCCACCTCCTGACAAATTCTTTTTCTAATATTACAACCTATTCATTTTCTTTAGAGCATTGTACATTTGTTAGTATTATTATTTTGGTTTACTTGTTTCTTCCCATGGGGACAGGAACAAACCACATTTACAGCACCTTCCAAAGAGACTTGTCACAAGGAAGATAGTCAATTAATACTTGTTAGATACATCAGTTAGATAAAGAACCGGATTCCCCTGGGGTGATACCTATGGCTCAAAGGAGCAGGGTGCCAGCCCTATATACTGGAGGTGGAAGGTTCAAATCCGGCCCTGGTCAAAAAAAAAAAACAAAAAAACTGCAAAACACACACACATGGATGAAAACAGCATGGTACTGGCACAAAAACAGAGAGGTAGATATTTGGAACAGAATAGAGAACCAAGAGATAAACCCAACTACTTACCGCTATTTGATCTTTGACAAGCCAATTAAAAACATTCAGGGGGAAAAGACTTCCTAATTAACAAATGGTGCTGGGAAACCTGGCTGGCGACCTGTAGAAGATTGAAATTGAACCCACACCTTTCACCACTAACGAAGATAGACTCAGAATGGATTAAAGATTTAAATTTAAGACATGAAACTATAAAAATACTAGAAGAAAGTGTGGGGAACACTCTTGAAAGCATCGGCCTGGGCAAATACTTCATGAGGAGGACCCCCAAAGCAATGGAAGCAGTATCAAAAATACACTACTGGGATCTGATGAAACTAAAAAGCTTCTGCACCGCCAAGAACACAGTAAGTAT
>CAUYRH010057370.1:0-10936 GCA_963574655.1 Perodicticus potto
GACAAGTACTTTCCATCAGACTCTGGAGTGAGAATCATAGCTGAGCCAGGCAGATATTATGTTGCATCAGCCTTCACACTTGCAGTTAATATCATTGCCAAAAAAATTGTGTTAAAGGAACAGATAGGCTCTGATGATGAAGGTGAGTCCAGTGAACAAACCTTTATGTATTATATCAATGATGGAGTATATAGATCGTTTAATTGCATACTTTATGATCATGCCCATGTAAAGCCTCTTCTGCAAAAGAGACCCAAACCAGATGAGAAGTATTATTCATCCAGCATATGGGGACTAACATGAGATGGCCTTTACCAGATAGTTGAGCACTTGTGACCTGCCAGAAATGCATGTGGGTGACTGGATGCTCTTTGAAAATATGGGTGCTTACACTGTAGCTGCTGCTTCTACTTTCAATGGATTCCAGAGGCCTACAATCTACTATGTGATGTCAGGACCGACGTGGCAACATGTGCAGCAAATCCAGAACCCCGACTACCTATCTAAAGTAGAAGAGTAGGATGTTGGCACTCTGCCTGTGTCTTGTGCTTGGAAAAGTGGAATGAAACATTACCCAGCAATTTGTGCTTCAGCTAGTATTAATGTGTAGATATCATTCTGTAGCTGTTAACTGTGAGTTTAGCTTGAATTAAGGGATTTGGGGGGACCATTTAACTTAATTATTGCTAGTTTTGAAATGTGTTTGTAAGAGTAGGGTTGGCACAGATGCAGCAATATGTAACATTAGGAGATGAGGTCACACTCATCTGTGTTCCTATGAAAACTATTTGAATATTTGTTTTGTGTGTATTTTTATTCACTTTTCAGACTTGCTATGAAAGAGCACCCCTCCACTGCTTAGCAAGTATTTGTAGCTTGTACAGTGGCAGAATGGGCCAAAAGCTTAGTGTTGTGACCTGTTTTAAGAATAAAGAATCTTGAAATAAAAAAAAAAGAAAAAAGAAAATGTGAATACAATTTACCAAATGGAACTGGCTGAACTGCAGAATCGCACCTCTCTGAAACATGCGTTCAGTCAAGCAGCCTTCCTAATTTCTATGCATTTCTCCCCTCTGAGACGTATTTTAATCTCAGGAACCATGCACTCAAAATGGCAACCATCTTTGGCAGTTATGTCTGTGAACAGACTTTTTCCAGAGCGAAACATCTGAAATCTCCAACCAAATCTAGACTAACTGATGCACACTTGGATCACTTGTTATGACTAGCAGTGACAAATATGGAACTGGACATTGACCATCTCATTAGCCAAAAGCAGGCCCATAGTTTCCATTGAAATACTGGTAAGTTTGCTGATTTAACTTTATTTGTTCTTCATTTTAAATAATGTATTTGTTCCCGTTTTGTTTTTTTACTTCAAAATAAGATATGCACAGTGTGCATAGGAATTTGTTCATAGTTTTTTTTTTTTAAACTATAGTCTGGCCCGCCAATGGTCTGAGGGCCCCCTGTTTAAAATGTTTGAGGACCCCTGGAATAGAGCAATGGTTACCAAGGTCTAGCAGGGGTGGGAGAAATAAAAGCGTGATGTTTAATGTGCGCTAAAATAAAGTTAGATATTTAGATAGAATCCATAATATTCGATAGCACAACAAGGTGTCTATAATCAACAGTAAGTTGGGGTATACTTAAAAAAAATCTAAAAGAGTGGAACTGGAATGTTCCTAACACAAAGGAATGTTAAGTGCTTGAGGTGATGGACACCCTAATTACCCTGATTTGATTAGTTCACTTCGTATGACTATCAACATATCATATGAATCCTACATAGTATTTATACTATGTATCCCTCATAATTAAAAATTAAAAACTTGAAAATACAGCCTCCATTAAAACCAGGCTGTAAATTTACATATTTGAAAACCACGGAAAAGATCTATTAAAGGTTCAAGTACTGAAATTGTGCAAAGAGCAATAAACAAATTAGGCAGAAGCAGCTCACACAGTAGGTGGGCCCATTTACTTCACTACCACGCTGTTGTGTTGGTGCTGCTAATTATTTGTATTATAAATATCATGTTTCAGAATTTTTCAAACTTTGATTTGGCTACTGTATATTTCCTATGTTCTTCTGTGTCAATATTTATGTCTTGAATTTCCAATGACTGTAGGTCTTGTCCTTTCTTTTGAGCCTATGTTTCTTCATTTACTATATGGAGCAATTAACAAGCATCGTTGGTGATGACGCTGGTGGTGGTGCTGAGGAAGAGGAGACTGATGTGGAGTCCACATCAAGTATAGATGCCCATGAGAATTTAAATTCCTCAGAAGGAAGTTCTGGAGAACAAATGCTTAATGAACTTTTATGAAAATATCTTTCGGCATTAGCTAACTAAACAGTGCAGTAGGAACAGTCTGTCATCCGCTTTGCATCAGGGTAAGTTCTCTTTTGCACATTCTGCACGCGATAAGACTGGCTCAAGATAAATGCACAGGATGCAGAAGGCCCGGTTCCCTCTTGGTTGCCACTCATCTTGGCCTACAGCAGTATATCCTGGAAGTGTTTCAAAATGAGCCCTGGCAAATGTTCAGTGACAGGGCTGGCTTTGCTTCTTGACCTGCGGTAGGTAATCAGCATCCGCCCTAGGTGTTCCCAAGTCTCCTCATCTACAGGAGCTATGTGGACAATTCTTTTTGACATATGGCCACCTGTCTTTCACTGAGCCAGAGTCATGAGATGTTTCGTTTTGCCTCCTTTATCACACTAGTCTACAAGGAGCCCAGCCTACTTCATCAAACTTAGGCGGTAACTAGATCATCCCACTTGGGTTCCTATAAATCTGTACAAGTCAGAGCTAGTCCTTATCAACGTGTTACACACCATACCTCCTCTAGAAAATGATAAAAACATGTACAGCACACAGGGGCAAAGGGCTGGAGAGAGACATTAAAACTCAGCAGGTTTGTAAGGTGTTGAGAGGGGCATGCACGCGCCTAGTCGGGAATTCTGTTTTAAACTAAAAGTGCCTTGTGCTGCATTCCTTCTACCTGAAATACTAGCAAACAACACATCTTCTCAATTCTAGTTCCTCCCTTTCCTGCCTGGAAAAAAAAATTAACTCACTCATTAACTCATTCATTAACTCACTCAACACAACTTTCATTGTTAGGCTATATATCAAGCCTAAAGCCTCTATGCTAGATTAAGCAATAAAGATAACAGTATTTTCTGCTGCTTGGTGGATTTGTATGTATCTCTGAATGTAGGCGCTACCAGTAAGACATTTATTTTTCTTCCCCACTTTCCTCTTCAACTCTTTATTCTTTCTCAGGGAATTATAATATCTTTATATCCACACTGGTTTCTTGGTTGATCAACAGAAATAATTGTTGTCCCTTTGCCTTACTAACCCAGCAGCCTGCTTCTCTTTCGCTAAATGTATTAATACAACCTTAAAACAATCAGCAACTTAAGCAATTCGAACTGTTAGAGAAATAGAAGTTTATTAACTCTAGATGCAGGTTTGTGATGCACAACTGGGAAAGAAGTTAAGGAAACAAGTCACGTGTGTAGTGTTGGAGTGGACAATCAGGAGCTGTTTCTGAGCTGGAGCCCTCCCTGATCAGGGATGGATGCATCAGGGAGCCCTGCACAGTTGCACAGAGCTCACAGGCAGAAGATGCTGTGCTTAGTTTTGTGCTGCTGCTGCTGTCTTGAATTTCTTAACGATTTTTGGATAAAGGATCCACATTTTTACTTTGCACGAACCCCTTCCCTGCAAATTAGGTAGCATGCTGTGCCCCTGATATATCCGGGATTAATTCATTCGTTGCCTGAACCACTGAATTACCCACTGAAACCTATAGTTGCTTTGATAATAGGCAGCTATAAACTATCAAGGGACCTAGGCTTTCTGGTACTGAGGGATGTGTGGATTTGTGAACTTGCAGAGTTGCTGATGTGAGTGCTGGAGTGCTGTGAGGCATCAGTGCCAGCCTCCTCCCTCCAGCCATCAATTAGCACAGCCGTGGAGGAGGTAAGAACAGTACCCAGCCTGTTGATCTGGGGCTGCCTTCTATACTCCTGCGAGGTACAGTGAGGCTCACCTTGCTGGTGGTATTTTCCTGCCAGCTCTCATTTCTTGAACTTTCCCCTTTTCAAATCAGAACAGAAACAAAAAAGTATAATAGAAAAGGGCAGGTCTTTAGGCTCTGTGCTCTGTGATGAGCCCTGTCCAACTATGGAATTTTGTCTCCAATAGGCCACCAGTTTATTGCTGTTACCATGGTGATTAGTTGTTCTCTGCCACATCATTTTTTTACCTTTCTCTTTCTTCTAAAGAAAATTTACATTTTATAAATTCTCCCCATGGCCATTCTTCATAGCATGCCATCCTTATTATATGAACAGACTTCCTTTTTTAGATTGAAAGGAGCTAAATCTCTCTTTAATAGTTTTACTTTTAATTTATATATGATTAAACTTTTCTCTTTACTTTTTCATATGTCTGGATAAGAAACTGTAGCTTAAACCTTGACATGCTGCAGTTAAATATTTGGGTTGCACTTGGTGAATATGAGTGGAATTTGTATCAACAAGACACTGCCCATGTCTTCAGCATATAATTTGAGTTGCTACAAAGTTAAGATGTACAATGAAAAAAATTGTAGGAAATAGTGTCCTAGAAAAGGGATATTTCTCAAATTCTATTTATGATGTTTAAATTTAAACCTACAGAGCTGTGCAGCAGCTGTGGAGGGAGAGTAATTGGTGGGTCCACACTTAAGGATGCATCTTAGAAGGGTACAGGTGAAACTTACTAAATGTAGGATATAAAGGTCTGTACACAATAATGAAGAAAATGCCATGAAAGCTATGTCAAACAGTTCGATGAAAATATTTCAAATTAGAAGCCTTAGTGTTTTCAGTATTCTTTTCTGTGAATAAATTCTGTCTTACCACTGGGGAAAAAAAAAAAAGAAAATATTTCAAATTGTATATAAGACCAGCACATTGTACCTCATGATTGCATTTATGTAAACAACCATGATTTAATTAAAAAAAAAAAGAAAAACAACAAGAGAGAGGAGATGGAGAGATAAGAACATTTAGCTCCTAGTGTGGAATAGGTGGATGGTATTTTGTTAAAAGTGGTAAAAAGGAGGCTATTTTTAATCTTTTGCCTCTTGTTGATAAAAATGGATAAGCCTAAAGTTGAGAAG
Organism: Perodicticus potto; assembly: GCA_963574655.1. Classification (NCBI taxonomy): domain Eukaryota; kingdom Metazoa; phylum Chordata; class Mammalia; order Primates; family Lorisidae; genus Perodicticus; species Perodicticus potto. The sequence continues at coordinate 5,185 of CAUYRH010057370.1, forward strand.
AGGTTGTTAGAAATTACCTTAAATAGCAAATTCATATTTTTTCCATGAAATAGTGTTTTGCAAGAGTGGTCAAGGTGATTTTAGCCAGTGAGCATGAGCCAAGGATCTTAAGCTAATATCTAGTCAACAGTTTTTGGGGGTGCATTTTAACTGCACAACTGCCATGTCTGATTCATTGTTCTGGGACTCGGTCCTACCTGGTCATATCTGGTGCCTACCCTTGTAAACTTTGTCTACCAAGGATGTCAGATGACAAGATAAATAAATGAAGGGGTTAGCTGTGAAGAAAGGGAAGAAGGTCACTGGTCCCAAATTAGCTTCAGGGAGACAATCTCACCCCTGGCTATATGTGGGAATCATGTTGGGGTATTTGAAAACAAAAAATAACTAAACAATCAAATTCTCAGGACCCACCAAGTAAGTCAAACTCTTTGGATATGGCCTTGAGTCCTTAGTACTTCTTAAAGTTTTCCTTTAGCAATTCAAAAGTATCATTTTTAAGTGTCCCAGAGGGATCTGAGTTCACCTACAGGGAAATGGTGTCAAACGTCAACCAGCATCAAATTGGAAGCACTTGTTAAAACACACGTGTTGGGTGTCACTCCCAGAGATTCTGACTCAGTAGGTTTTCCGTGGGGCCCTAGAATTTACACCATTTATAAATTTCCCAGGTGCTGCTGGGCTATTAGTCACAGGAATGCACTCTCAGATTTACTGCTATATGAAAATATGAACACTTGCCAAGGATGTGATTGTTCCCATTTGTGTTTTTACTGTTTTTAATTTTTTTTATTAATTATTATGGGTACATAATGGCTGTATATACTTCCAGGGTATATGTGATGTTTTGATATGGTGTACAACGTGAATTAATTTAATCAGAGTAATTGGAGCATCTATTACCTGAAGCATTTGTCATTTACTACTCTATGTTATTTTACCCAGGACCAGAAGGATGTGTGGACAAAAGACAGTAGGTAATTGGGGAGGGCTTTGTGCATATAGATTAGCATTGAAGGGGTCCAGAACAAGAAAGAGAATTTGAAAAACCAAAAATGGCCTAATTATGTTTGGAGCACAGAGAGTGATGTTAAAAGTATTTGGAAATACAGTTGAGGTGACAAGCAGGGGACAGATCTCTGGTGATATTGTAACTATATAAAGGAGTTTATACCTCATCCTATGACCAATGGCAACCCTTTGAAGGGTTTTAAGCAAAGCAATGACAAACTCTGATCTGCATTTGGGAATGTTAATGCAGGTGGCAGAGTACAGGTCATTGGCAGAGTGAATGGACAGAAGACAGAACAAAACAAGAATCCACAGAGTTTTAAGATTAAGGGAATTGCAGTGGCAAAGGGGAGGAAGGAGTCAATGAATGATAACTTCTCTACTTTGGATCTAAAGAACTAGGAAGATGATGGAGCCCTTTGCCATAATGTGGAACCAAGAAATTGGGTCAGTGATACACAGGTAGTGAGAAATTTATCAGGTGATTTTATTGCCGTGTACTTCAGTTCCTCATCAGTAAAAAAGAAATAAATGCAGCTAAACCATAGAGCGAGTGAGAGGATTAAAGGAGGTAATGGGCAAGATAGTATAGGACCTGGTACACAGTTCTACCTTCTGTCTTCCACAAATAGTGCTCAGCTTTTTGGTCCTGGCTGAGGAAAAGCATAGATCTCCATGCACATAACTTTGGGTTTTTAATAATGGCATATAGTAGTTATATTTTTTGCCTTTAATGTTTGTGTGGGTATCATCCTCTCAGTAAGATGACAGAAAATCAGGGTGGCATGATCACCAAACTGGAATCAAAACAAAATTGATAAAAAAAATTGGTTTTCTCATTTTGACAATTTTGGCAAAATAAAATTTTAAAAGCGGGTTCCTGGAAATATTTGAATCGATACTCTTTTCTAGGTCTTTGACATGACTCAATGCTTCCTAAATAAGAGCAGTTTATTTTGTGTATATGTGGGGAACCCCCTATAAAAGCTATTTGATGGATAGGACTAATGCCTGCTTCATATGCTGACTCTCATCAGAACTTTCCTGTGTGTACTTAAGCTTCAGAGGAAACTATTTGATTTAGTGTACAACAAATCATCGAATAATCAAAATGTTTTAATAGGGTTTTGCTCTACACATGCTCTCTCAAGAATGCAATCTGTTGACCCTTGCTCTGTTTTGTCCCTACCCACACCCCACACAATAAAAGTATGACAAAAATTGAACTTCAGTTATGTCCAGGTATGAAATAGATGGAAATTCTTGATTTAGAGTCTCCACTTCACTGAAGCACTTACTGGCTCAACCATTTCTGAGAGTTTCTCTCTGACATGATGGATTCCCTAATATCCTTATTTCTTATATATTGCAAAGCCAGAGGGATTTTCAAAAGAAAAATGAATTTTACTAAATCAAAATTATTTGGGAAAATATTTTAAAGTCTTCTTCCTTAAAATATTCTGTTTAAAATTAGGAGATGATGCACCCGAGAAAATAAGTCTTTCTACTTTGTCTGACTATGTGGTGATCTCACATGCAGGCCACCCCAGTGAGCGCAGCTCAAGTGAAGCTTAAGGATAAGAGTCTGAAAAGAAGAAGAGCTGCCCTATTTTCCTAATTCATTGAGAATTACTTTTGCAAAGGTGACATATTTGCTTTCAAGTCCCCAAAGCCACAATCATTTTTTTGCTTTATCCTCAAAAAAAGTCAAATTTCTTTGACTCTGCATGAAATTACTGTGATAAATTAGACAGAAAAAAACTGTCTTTGCTGTTAATAAAATATTTGGGGGGTCAGCGAGTGTGTGTATGTATGTGTGTGTTTGGGAGGCTATGTGTGTAAAGGGGCTTATGATTTTCAGTGACATTGAGTTTATTTCTTAATAATTATAATACTTTGGAAGTGCCTGGGGCTCGAAGTAGGGCTCCAGCCCCATATACTGGAGATGGGGAGTTCAAACCCAGCCCCAGCCAACAAAAAAACTGCAAAAAAAAAATAATAATAATTATAATACTTATAATTAAGTTATAATAGTTATACCTTCATAGTTATAATTAAGACTATAATATAAGAGCAGTTATATTTATGTTTAAATGTGGTATACCGGGGAGGGGAAAGATGGCCGACTGGAAGCAGCTTCCAAAAGAGGCTCCTGTCCAAAAGGAAAGATAACATCCAGAAACTGCCCAATTAGGCCGAAGACTGGGAGCCCAGCCGAGAGAGAGAGAAGTGATAATTGCAGGTCACCTCTGCTGAGGCAAGCTGCAACTCCAAGAAAGCAAGCTCAAGGTACAAAATGCATCTGAAAGGAAAAGTGTCTGTCCTCTCCCCCAAGAAAGCTGGGGTTTTTCTGTTTCCTTTCTTATTTCTCTTCATTTGCTCCTGCAGGTTTTTTACAGACAAACAGTAGACCTCTTGTCTTCCCACGGGAGAGTGCTGTGGGAAGTGGGGACTGCTTCCTCAGAGGGACCCTGCTATGACTCTGAACACTCCCTTGCTAAGCACAAAAACTGAACTAAGTTTTCCCTGCCATTCTGAACTTACAGGACACCCTTCCCCCTTACCTGACTAACCAGAAGCCTGACCCCTGCTGAAACTGAGGGAACAGGTTCTTGAGCAGTGCCACCCCTCCCTGTCTGACAGACCAGGCACCACCTCCAAAGAGACTCCAGAGCCATGCCGAGCCTCCCGGCTTGTCCCCCCAACCCCTGCCCACCTTGGCCAGGTCTCCACCAGCAAACCCGAGGCCCTTCACCCTGCACCTGCTGGGCCTCTGTGTACCCTCCATGGCCAGGGACTCCACCGGCGACTGCGGGACCTCTGCATGCCCTCTGTGGTCAGGGACTCTGCTGGTGACCATGCAGCCCCTCACCCTGCACCCACCAGGCCTCCACGTGCCCTCCACAGCCTGGGACTCTGTCAGCGACCACATGACCCCACGCCCCATGCCCATGGAGCCTCTGCACACCTGCCCCAGCCAGGGTCTCCACCAGTTACTGCGCAGCTCCGCACCCCATACCAGCTGGGCCTCTGGATGCTCTATCCAGGTAGGGACACCGCAGGTGATGGCAGCCCCACGCTCTATGCCCACAGGGCCTCTGCACACCTGCCCCAGCCAGGGACTCCACTGGGAACCATGCAGCCCATGGCCCACACCCACAGGGCTTCTTGATGCTCTCCCAAGCCAGGGACTGAGTTGGCGAATGCGCGGCCCCCGTGCCCTGTGCCCTCCTGGCCTTCACGTGCCTGTTCTGCCCAGGGTCTCTGCTGGTGACCACATGGCCCGGTGACCCACTCCCACCAGACCTCTGCACGCTTGCTCCGGCCAGGGACTCCAACAGGGACTGCGTGGCTCCACACGTTGCACCTACCGGACCACCGCCCACCCAGGCCAGGACCTTTGGGAGCCGTGTGACCCAGGCACTCCCTCTGGAGCCCTCCCCGGCTCTATGAGGAGCCCTCCTCCCAGCAAGAGACTGCTGGAGCCAGGGCTTTTTCTTTGCCAAAGAAACCAGGCCCAGGCACTCCCAGACCATGTGCACCATTCCCCATGCTGGATTGGGGATACAACACTCTGGAGCTCCTCCCACAGTCAGAACTCCCTGGCTGGGGCAGTCCCAGGAGAGCTACACAGGGTTACTCCCTACAAAGATCCAGCAACAATTAAGTGATCCCACCACCGGGGTCTAATCTTGGAGAGACACCTCAACAACTCTGAGGACGGCTAGAGGCAATGGTGAAAAACAATCATGAGGCGGAATCAACAGAATAACTCTGGCAACATGAATAATCAGAGTAGATCAACTCCCCCAAGGAATGACTAGGCAGACACAGCACAATATCTCATGCATAAACAAATGGCTGACATGTCAGAAATCGAATTCAGAATCTGGATCACAAATAGGATCAACAGAATGGAGGAAAAGATGGAATTAGAATTTCAAGCAGTAATACAAGAGATGTCTCAAGAATTTAACGAATTCAAAGACAAAATGACCAAAGATTTTGACACACTGAGAGAAGAAGTTGAAGCCCTCAAAGATCTGAGAAATATAGTGGAATCCTTCAGTAGCAGAATGGAACAAGCAGAAGAAAGGATTTCTGACATTGAAGACAAAGCTTACAAACACTCCCAAACTTACAAAGAGAAAGAGAAATGAAGGGCAAAAACAGATCACTCAGATCAATCTCAGAGAGCTCTGGGATAATTCAAAGAAAACCAATATTCGCCTTATTGGGATCCCTGAAAGCGATGAAGTGGCTTCACAAGACACAGAGTCTCTTTTTCATGAGATTATGAAAGAGAACTTTCCAGACATGAAAAGAGATTCTCAAATTCAGATAGCAGACAGTTTCAGAACTCCAGCATGACTCAATTCGAATAAGACATCCCCCAGACACAACATAATCAATTTCACTAAAGTTAATATGAAGGAGAAAATTCTGAAAGTAGCCAGATGTAAGAAAACCATAACCTACAAGGGGAAAAATATTAGAATAACTGCAGATCTCTCTGCTGAAAACTTTCAAGCTAGAAGAGGATGGTCATTGACTTTTAATCTCCTAAAACGAAATAACTTTCAACCCAGGATCCTGTATCCAGCTAAACTGAGTTTCATTTATGATGGAGAAATTAAATACTTTAATGATATTCACATGTTGAAGAAATTTGCCATAACAGAACCAGCTGTCCAGGATATTCTCAGACCTATCTTCCATAATGACCAGTGTACTCCTCCAC
>CAUYRH010057371.1:0-17769 GCA_963574655.1 Perodicticus potto
TGGGGATAGAGGATAAGAGAAGTGAGCTGGGTGTTGTTAGTCTTTGGTTTCAAGGAATAAGCAAGGGAAGATGAACAAGAGGAGAAAGGGGGATTTTTTTTTTTTTTTAATTGGAGGGGTGATTTTCTTCTAGGGTTATCCTGAGTTGGGGTTTTTAGAGCAGCACAGACTGTCGAATGCTGTTTTTTATGGACTGAAATAACTTTGGGATATTTCTCCCTTAACACTGGAAAATTTTGCTTTTAAAAAACCCACACAGATGTATATATTTTTCAACCTTTCCTAAGAGACAATCTTTATTGGGTCTGTTAACCTCCATGCTTGATCTTGTCAGAGATGCTGTTTTTGCTGTTAGGTGTTAAAGAGTTAACCCTGTAGTGAGTTTGATAATAAAGATTGTTGACATTGTTTTGCTGTCTGTCAGAGTCCTTTATGTGGCTGGGCTGTGTGGGGGCTTGGGCATCTATGGAAACCCTTGCACTGTCCTTATACTTGGTTCCTGCTTGGCCCCCTGCCAGGGTCCCCCTGGTAATCGTTGTCTACAGGAAGGATCTGCTGCTCTTCTTCCTCCCTGCACTGGAGCTGGGGCCATCCTACCTACTGCAGGAGTAGCACCCAAACCCTGAGCACTGGAAAGCTACGCAGGGGTCAGAGTCTACTGAGACCCCAATGGGGAAAGCATTTCTTCAGTCATCTTGGTGTGCCCCTCGTTGCTGCATTCTGCTAAGCTCTGTGACAGTCAAGGGAAGCTTCCTGTGTCCTCAACCAGTAGACATTTCCATTTTCCCTGGGACTTAAGGTGTAAGACCAGGGCACTGGGAAGACTCCCTGCTGGCCTGCCTCACTTGGCTCAGGTGGTTGGGTGGACTATTGGGATGAGAGGCGGGGATCCCCTGGCAGCTGATGAAGCAACAAGTATCAGGAAGGGTTGTAGCAAGTGCACTTTCATCTGAATGGGCAAGAAAGAATGTGTCCAGCGAAAACTAAGGATAGGAATGTGGAGAGGAAGCAGTATTTCCAAGCAAAACTCTGGGCCTTCCTTTCCTTATCTATGAAGAGAAGGGTTTGTGATTCCACATTTTGTGATCAGCAGTCTTTGACAGAAGAGGCACTACCTATTTACCTTCTGGTAACTTCGGGGTCCTTCCCCTAAACCTTATGATGGAGAAGGGAAGGGCTTTTCTTTACCAGTTAGCTTTGACAATTCTCCCAAGTCAGCACTACCAGCAGGGGAGAGCGGTGAACTGAGTAAACAAAGCAATAATAATTATTTGAGGTAAGAAAATTATATTCATGCAAGTTTAATCACCGATTCTTCAGAAATAGGGCAACTTGTTTTGATTAACTTTTAGCTACCTGGTAGTAATTTCTTTTCACATTGAGTTTACTACGATTCCAGCACTTCGTATACAAAAATAAAAGGCAGTTTAGCCTTTTAGGGCAGGAGTTGGCAAACTTTGTGAAGGGTCAGATAGTAACTTTTAGGTTTTGTTACCCTCTGGTCTTCATGGGAACTACTCAACCCTACCTTGTAGAGAAAGCAGCCATTGGCAAAATATATCAGGTTATGTTCCAATAAAACTTCACGAACACTGAAATTTGAATTTAATATGACTTTCACGTGTCATGAAAAATCCACCCCCACCTCCACCCCAACCAAGCATTTGACAAATGTAAAACTTTTAGCTTGGGAGCTGTGGGAAAACAGTCAAGCCTTACTTTGCAGGCACTGGTGTCCTCCCACTGTCTGGTGATGTGGGAACAAAAAGGAAACAACTACTGGATTGGCCTAGGAAAGAAATTTCACAGTGGAGGGAACGTTTTAAGTGGGAATTGAAGGAAGCTTCAGGCCGAGAAGAGGAAGAAGTACCAGCCCATGCAAAGCCGGGTAGCTGATGACCCACATGCTGTATGTGGATCTGGAGAGTTTGGGAGGCTTGAGAACCCGGCAAAAAGGATGACTGTCTCCTTCCTTTCCAGGTAAGGAAAGAGTATCTGCTGAGGGCTTTTGGAATTGCTAACAAATGGAGTCGAGTTATTCTGCAAGTGGTGTGCTGGAAAACTCAAATTACAAAACAATTGTGTAAAAGTCACTACCTCCTTTTGATCTGAGTAGCAGGGCAAAGAAGGCAAGGTCAGGGACTGAATTGTTTGCATTTTTAAAAACAGACATTAGTATGTTCTGGTATGCTTATATTTTTACATCATATATTCTCTCCCTCTTAAAATTTACTTTTTGGTTCAGTTTGCTCTAGGTATAAAAAGTCTCAGAAAAGGTGCTTGGTGGAGAAGCAAACTTTTGGGGGTGTTAAGGTAGTTGCTCTTCATCCTTCCAGACCTTCCAGATGGACAAGGAAAAACAGGGGGTGCTCTTGTGTTGACTTGTGCTGACTTCAGCTGAGGAAAGCCTGGAACATTCGCTCACTCTTTTGCCTATTTAGTGTCCCCTGACACTTTAATTTGGGGCTTACAACTTAAGTTCCCTTTTAGGTCTTGCAGATTATCTCAGCTGGAACTAAGTCTTTACATTTTTAAAATATGTTTGGAAATGCAAGTGTTTGTGAGTGGAGCAGACCAAAAGAGTGATGCTTCGCCATTCTTTGCTTCTGAGCTCTTTTGCCTCTTTCAATTGTAGTGTTTGGGGTGAGGAAAGTAGGGAGGCTTCAGACAAGTGGTGGGTGCTCCCCAAGCCTAGGGAAACTAAAAAATACTCAGACCTTACCCCCAGAAACACTGATTTAGTTGGTGGGGGAAGGTATCTGCATTCTCAGAAAAGGTCTGGTTTACAGCAAGACTGACAACGTCTTTCCAGGTGCCTAGTTTTGTTAGGCTACATGGTCACTTAATGATATTTTTAAGTAATGGATTTCATTAGAAAGACATTATAAAGGGCCTGTTATAAGTCAGCCCCTGAGCTAGAAGCTCAATATGTATCATTTCATTTTTTCAACCATAGGGTAATGTAGGACACTGAAGCTCAGCCATTCGTTCAAAGTCACTAGTAATGGTTCAGCTACGACCATGGAGGGTGTTGAAGAGAAGAAAAAGAAGGTTCCTGCTGTGCCAGAAACCCTCAAGAAAAAGTGAAAGAATTTCGCAGAGTTGAAGAGCAAGTGTCTGAGAAAGAAATGTGCCCAAAAGATGCTTCAAAAGGCAAGGAGGAAGCTTATCTATGAAAAAGCTAAGCATTATATTGTTTTTGTCTTTTTTGAGACAGAGCCTCAAGCTGTCACCCTGGATAGAGTGCTGTGGCATCACAGCTCACAGCAACCTCCAACTTCTGGGCTCAAGTGAGTCTCTTGCCTCCGCCTCTCAAGTAGCTGGGACTACAGGCGCCCGCCACAACGCCCAACCATTTTTTGGTTGCAGCCGTCATTGTTGTTTGGCGGGCCCAGGCTGGATTCGAACCTGCCAGCTCAGGTGTACGTGCACCTTAGCCCGTCATTGAGCCACAGGCGCCGAGCCAAAAAAAGCTAAGCATTATAAAGAATACAGGCAGATGTACAGAACTGAGATTCGGATGGCTAGGATGGCAAGAAAAGCTGGCAACTTCTATGTACCTGCAGAACCCAAATTGGCATTTGTCATCAGAATCAGAGTTATCAGTGGTGTGAGTCCAAAGGTCCGAAAGGTGTTGCAGCTTCTTTGCCTTTGCCAGATCTTCAATGGAACTTTTGTTAAGCTCAACAAGGCTGAGAATTGTAGAACTATATATTGCATGGCGGTACCCAAATCTAAAGTCAGTAAATGAGCTAATCTACAAGCGTGGTTATGGCAAAATCAATAAGAAACGAATTGCATTGACTGACAACAGTTTGATTGCACAATCTCTTGGTAAATATGGCATCATCAGCATGGAGGATCTGATTCATGAGATCTATACTGTTGGAAAACACTTCAAAGAAGCAAATAACTTCTTGTGGCCCTTCAAGTTATCATCTCCATGGGGTGGAATGAAGAAAAAGACAACCTACTTTGTGGAAGGTGGAGATGCTGGTAACAGGGAAGACCAAGTCAATAGGCTGATTAGAAGAATGAACTAAGGTATCTGCCCTGATTGTTTTTGTAATCTGGTCAGTTAATAAACAGTGACTGCTTTCAAATTGAAAAAACAAAACAAAACAAACAAAAAAAAAAAACAAAGTCACTAGTAATGGAGTGAGGATTTGAGCCCCCAGCAACCTGATTTCAAAGCCGAATGGTCTTGCCACTACCTAGCTCACAATGTGGAGTAACTGGGAAGGAGTTTTTTTAATGGAATTTAAACAAAAATTCCTGAATCACAGATGATTGTCCCAGGAAACATGGCTTGTTTGAGAGGCTCCTCTTTGAAGAATTCACATGAGCTTCTCTAGAAAGACATCTTAATCAATAGTCTAAGAATCACATCATAAAGGCCACCACTTGTTAAGAAATTAAGTTTTGTGGCAGGCATTGTGCTGGTGCTGTTTTTTTTAGAGATGAAGTCTCACCATGTTGCCTGGGTTCATCTCAAATTCCTGGGTTCAAATTACCCTCCCTCCTGGGCCTCCTGAGTGGCCGGAACTACAGGTACACGCCACCATGCTGGCTGTGCTAAGCACCTGGCCTCCCTTGCTTCAACCCTGGCCCCTGTAACGTGGACCTGGTGCTGGCCCAGGTCACAGCTGATGATACTGAGGCTCCAGAATGTCCACATCCTGCTTCCATTTCCAGTGGAGAAAACACACCAAGTCCAACATTCAGTGACTTTTTCTTCTTGGAAAATATGCCTACAACTGGAGCAGCTCCTGCAGGGGCTGCGCTTGGTTTAAACTGTGCTACACAGATTCGGTGCTCCTGGTTTTTCCACTTGCTATTTTATTTTGTAAGGTGCTAAAAGAAAGTGGAGCCTCTAAACCAGTGGTTCTCAACCTGTGGGTCGCGACCCCTTTGTAACAATGAAAATACATCCTGCATATCAGATATTTACATTACGATTCATAACAGTCACAAAATTACAGTTATGAAATAGCAACAAAGATAATTTTATGGCTGGGGATCACCACAACATGAGGAACTGTATTAAAGGGTCGCGGCATTAGGAAGGTTGGGAACCGCTGCTCTAAGCTGTTGTTCCCTCTTTGCAACTGTTGGCGGGCACAATACACTTCTGTGTGGTGCTGACCGCCTGCTCCAGTTGGGACCTGGAGATGACCTTTGTCCCACATGTCTCCAGCCCTCCCCACAGTGAGAACACTGAGTAACTGCAACAGGTGCTGAATTTCCTTACCTCTGCTCAGCTTAGCAAAAGCCAGCCACCCTGGGTGACAATGAAGCCTTTTATTTTTTTATCCTCAAGTCATGAAAAATGGGAAACGTTCCATTAAGTGGCATGACCCTAGAGGGTTTTGCCAAATCTTTTTTTATTCAGGGAGAGAAGCCAGGTGATTTGATAGCGATCTGCTTCCCCATTCAAGATTTTCACTGTGGGCTTGTTTCTCAAATGACCAACACCTGTAGGAAGTTAATTTTCAGCATGTCACAGGAGAGCCAAAACGACTTTGTTCCTATTGCTTACGACAAGGTGGACTTTAGATGCCTCCTGTCTTTGATATCTCAGAATTCTGAAATAAAGTGAATTATGGGATTGAAAGTCAGAGGGCAGAATGCTCTCCCCAGCGGCCAGCTTTGCACAAGTGGTTTGGGGTGGATCTTTATACTGCCTCTGCTCCGTGCTTGGAAGGTTAAGTGTCCAGGGATATTTTTAAACAGCGGGGGCTGGCTAATCTAAAAGTGACATTTACAGTCACAACAGTCAGCAACTAGCAGGCTTTCAGGCCCGTAGCAAACAAGGATTCATCTAAGTAACCCTGAATGCAGTTCAGAAGCCAGGGGAAGAGAAAAGCTGAAGAAATAAAATGGTAAGTCAGCTCGCCCCTCCCTGGGGTCACCAACAGTAAAGCCGGCATCCTAGCAAACAGGAACTAATTACAGAGTGAGAGCAACCCGGTGCAAAAGGGAACACCAGCTCCTGTTATGTCTGAGGGAGGCTGATCAGAAGACCTTCAAATGTAAGGTAGATGAAAGAGAAGGGTCTTCCTTTGCTTCTGTAAATGGCTGTGTTGCTTAGAATCCCTGCGCCTGAACCTTCAGCAGTTCCACAACCCATTTATAGGCGGTTCTAGGAAATTTTTTTTTTTTTTGCCTCTAAAGCTTCTGTCTGAAGGGAAAATATGTTTTCTCATGTGGTTGCTGCTTTCTTTTTTTTCTTTAAAGTAGGCTGTAAGAGTTAAACACTTATGGTTTTCTTTAAATTTTTTTTTTTTTTTTTTTTTTTTTTGTAGAGACAGTCTCACTTTGTCACGCCAGTCTCTCTGGCGTCACAGCTCACAGCAACCTCCAACTCCTGGGCTTAAGCGATTCTCTTGCCTCAACCTCCCGAGTAGGTAGGATTACAGGCGCCCACCACAACGCCTGGCTATTTTTCTGTTTTGCAGTTCGGCCGAGGCTGAGTTTGAACCCACCACCTTCGGTATGTGGGGTCAGCTCCCTACTCGATGAGCCACAGGCGCGGCCCTAAGTAGTGTTTCTAATTCTGTTATAAAGAAAACAGATTTTTATTGATTAGGCAAGTAACTATATTGTCATTAAAAAAAGAACATTTATGAATAGTTTTTTTTTTTTTTTTTGTAGAGACAGAGTCTCACTTTATCGCCTTTGGCAGAGTGCCATGGCGTCACACAGCTCACAGCAACCTCCAACTCCTGAGCCTAGGCGATTCTCTTGCCTCAGCCTCCCAAGTAGCTGGGACTACAGGCACCTGCCACAACGCCCGGCTATTTTTCTGTTTTGCAGTTCGGCCGAGGCCGGGTTTGAACCCACCACCTTCAGTATATGGGGCCAGCACCCTACTCGATGAGACACAGGTGCCACCCTCTTTAAATTTTTAAAAACCACCTTACAAAATAATCCGAAAGTAGAAGTGTCAGTACAAAGAGAGATGAGATATCTCCTTGTGCGGAGGGAGCAGAGGGAGCTGCTGCGTACAGTTTGTTAGAAAGCCTCCCAGACCTTTTATTCTGTGCGTTCGCATTGTACACAACTATATCTCTCACATCCTACCATTGTTATTTTTATATCTTAATGTAAATGGACTTCCATATAAGAATGACCAGTTGTCCCAATTTGCCCAGAACTGGGGTATTGCTGGGACTCGGGACTTTTCATTTAAAACTAAAAAGTAGAGATCGACAGTTTTATAAATTGCATTTTCCCTGTAGCAGTGACTTGGAGTTCTTTATAAGACATAGTTTCTTTACTGAGTTCTCTAAATTTTAAATGAAAAGACCCAGCCAAGCCTAAATTAGGTGATCAGAGATGCAAATATCCCCAATCTGTGACTTTCTTTGACAAGCTCCAGGAATGGAGTTTTATTTGCTTCTGCTCAGGTATTGTGTAAACACCTCCAAACTTTTAGCACAGTTAGGTCTGAGACAGAAATTAGAGTATTACACAAGATACTCTTGTTTCTCACAGGGCTATACAGCGATATCTTCACTGGGAAATAGTTCCCTCTTCGAAAGAGAGACTTTCCTTGAAGTGTTATTTCAATAGAAACTTCGGGATACCTTTTTCCAGTGCTGCCTTCAAATTTTTGACTCAGGGACTTCTCACTTCAAGGCAGAGTCCATCTCTACCAAGGGAGACCTAAAAGCACAGTTAGAAATCTTGCATTTGATCTGAAAAGTGCATGCATGTTTTACCTTCTGTTCCAACAGATCTGTTTGCTGTGATGATAGTGAACTTACTACCATAGAGTAGGGTGATTTTCCAGGAAGACAGGTCATGTTCATTTTTTCTAGGAACCCAGAGCTCCTTGTATTGAAGTGTCGGGGCTCGGCACAGCAGGGCAGCCGAGGTGTGGGTCACTGGGTAGTTGGCATGCAGCAGGTATCTAATCATGTGATCTCATGTGATTCTGAGGACAATCCTAGGAAGGAGCTGTTAATATATTCCATTCCACAGACCAGGAAACCAAGGTTCAGAGACTTTCCATGGCAAACTCAGGCCAATCAGATAACAAATGGCAAAGTCTCCACCCAGGCCTGCTCCACTCTGTAAGTCCTTCTCTACGGACCCACTCCCTAGCCACCCTTACTTGTACTGGGGACACAGAAAACAGCCATGCTCTAGTAAAGTTCCCTGCAGTTATCCCAGGGTTTTGTGCCATTCCTGTTGAACTAATTAAAGCTCTACCTTTTTTTGTTTGTTTGTTTTGTTTTTTTGAGACAGAGTCTCACTATGTCACCCTCGGTAGAGTACCATGGCGTCATAGCTCACAGCAACCTCAAACTCTTGGGCTTAAGCGATTTTCTTGCCTAGCCTCCCAAGTAGCTGGGAATACAGGCGCTCGTCACAGCACCCAGCTATTTTTTTGTTGCAGTTGTCATTGTTGTTTAGCAGGTGCTGGCAGGGTTTGAACCTGCTAGCTCCGGTGCATGTGGCTGGTGCCCTAACCACTGAGCTACAGTCACCAAGCCATAAAGCTCTACCTTTTTACATCAAATTAAGCCATGAGAGTGATGTTAAAGGACAACCTTGAGCACACTATTCTTTTGTTTTAAAAGTAAATCAGTTGCTAATCCAATACTAACTAGAACAATCAGTTGTTGGAAATGCCCCTCCCTCTCATCTGATCCTAGAAGATTTTTCCCATTGTGTTATATGGAAGGCTGTGGAGTCTTTTATTTCCACACTTCCAACAAAGTGGGGGTTTTGGAGCCTGATGTGGGATGATAGCCCAGGCAAGGTGGGAAAGGGGCTCTTGGGTCCAGTCAGTTTGGGAAATACCAGCCTGGCCATGGAGAATTCAGACCCTTTACAGCACGAGGTCTCAGAGCCTTTACTATATTAACATCCTGTGGTGGGACTCTACAAGTGTGACTTTGGGATTTGGTCCCAGAAACTTTATTTTTTGTCAGGGGTGGGGACCATCTTTCAGGACTGGTGTTTCACCAGTTGGAAAACACTGAACTTTTTTCTTTTTTGAGACAGAGTCTCATTCTGTTACCCTGGATGGAGTGCTGTGGTATCATCATAGCTCACAGCAACTTCAAACTGTTGGACTCAAGCGATTCTCTTGCCTCAAACTCCTGAGTAGCTGAGATTACTAGCATGCCACAATGCGTGGCTAGTTTTTCTATTTTTAGATAGAGATGAGGTCTCCATCTTGCTCAGGCTGGTATCAAATTCCTGAGCTCAAGGGATCCTCCCACCTCGGCCCACACTGAACAACTTCATTCCATACCTCCTCATTTCCTTTTAGGATCCAGGGAGGCAGTCATGAAATGGATAAAGGTCACAGGCTCACCGTCTCCCATGGTCCGTATGAAATGGAACAGGGAGACGCTAGAGTTGGAGAGACCTGCTAACAAGCTATTGCACTAACTCGGCCTTGGGGTGAGGTGGTGGTGGGTGTAGGGAAAGGATGAAGCAAACAGACCCACACGGGTGTGCACGCTGCAGCCGGACGGCCCAGCTATGTCACTTAATGACATGACCCTGGGCAACAGGCCCTTGTCTCATCAGTCGTTATGAGTACATGTGCACAGGCTTCCTAGAGTTCTTATGGACTTTTAAAGGGATAATGAGCATAAAGTACAAAGCATAAGACTTAGTAAGTGCTCAACAAAGATTAGCTTTTGTTGGTTTGTTGAGGAACTGCTCTATGCCTGGCATTATGTCTACACTTGATTTACAAAAGAACCCTATTTTCAGCATCACTTTTCAAATGCCTGTTTCCTGAGGAAGGGGAAGATGTAGGGGGAGACAAAATCGGGAGTTGATGTGAAATCTGGGCACACCTGGGCTTGAGCCCTGTCCACTCTCCGAGAGCTTGCCTTCTAGGGGGAAGCTGTGTGCACACGAGACAATGACCCACGACACTCACCCTGGATGAGTCCCAGAAGGCAGGGAGTCCTGGGGCATGCGGGAGGAGCCTGACGATCTCTAGCATCTTCGGCGGCCCCTGATACTGCAGTAATAGGAAGCACCTGCCTGAGTAGGTGTCCTTGCCCAGGGCCTCCCCTGGACACTCACAGCCCTGAGGACTCAGTCGAGCAACAGGATGCTCCATGTAGGCAGGAGGGGTAGGCTCAGCACACACACACCTGGGCAAGTTGCAGGCATGCAACAAGTGTTTCCTGGCCCATCTGTGTGCTGGGGAGCCCAAAGTAGGGCAGAACCAGCCCTTGCCCTTAGAAAGCTTATGTGCCAGTGGGGACAATGAAGATGTATATTGGTGAATATACAGTGTCATGGCAGCATGCAATAAATGGCACAAAGAAAAGGGACACATCAGAGAAGGTAAGAAAGACCCATAAAGTATCAGAGTGGTTCTGGGGTGGGAACACTGACGCTAAAGACCAAAAAAGGAAAGAAAAAAAGAGCAAGCGATAACCAAGCAAGGGGTAGAAGAGGGACAGGGAGAGGAAGAACATTCTAGACATCATGTGCAGAGGGCCTTAGAGGGGCCGGATCAGCAGGGCCGTGTAGACCATGGGAAGGAGTGCAGTGAGAAGCCGTTGAGAAGGTGAAATCCAGTTCAGCTGCTACTGAGAGGGTGGATGACTTTTGACCAGTTTAACTTCTTGAACTCAGTTTCCTTTTCAATAAAATCAGGCTTTTTGTGGTACTGCTCTCACGGGAATGATTTAATGATTGTAAAATGATATAAAATTATATAATACAAAGCCTAGAGCACAAGTTAGTACTGATAAGTATTAGCTATTAATATTCAGGTTTCAATCAGCAATCAGGGTGCTTGCACTATTTCATTTTTTTTTTTTATCTTTCCGATATAGGGAAAAAGTTCACTTACAACACACATGCACACATATTCTGAAGTAGAATGAATAGACTGGGTGCAGTGGCTCATGCCTATAATCCTACAATTTAGGGAGGCTGAGGTGGCGTGGACTGCTTGAGCTTAGGAGTTTGAGACCAGCCTGAGCAAGAATGAGACCCCGTCTCTACTAAAAATAGAAAAGTTAGCTGGGTATCGTAGGCACCTCTAATCCCAGCTACCTGGTAGGCTGATGGGGGAAGATCACTTGAGCCCAGGAGTTTGAGGTTGCTGTGAGTGAGGATCACGAAATGGCACTGTAACCTGGGAGACAGAGCAAGACCAAGTCTAAAAAAGTTAAAAAGGAGTGAATGGCACAATAAGGCCCCTGTGTTCACCACCCAGCTTTAATAACCATTAACTTTCTACCTTTCTAGCTTCATCTCTTCCACCTATACCTGTTTTCCCTGTATTTTTCCCCAAAATGTTATTATAAAAATTTTCAAACATACAACAAAGTTGAATTTTCATTTATTTATTTATTTATTTTTGGCCAGAGCTGGGTTTGAACCCACCACCTCCAGTAAATGGGGCCGACACCCTACTCGTTTGAGCCACAGGTGCTGCCCCAAAGTTGAATTTTACATCCACCACTCAGATCCTGCCATTAACAGTTTACTATGCTTGTTTTGTCACCTGTCAGTCCTCTATCTACCTAAATTGTTTATGTATTTTACATAAATTACAAATATCAGCGTCTTTATCACTGAGTACTTCAGCATACATATCTCTAACTAGAGTTTTTCCCAGAGTATTTCCAAGCAAATCTCAGAGATAGATTACATATAGTTTTCCCCATAAATACTTTAGTACATATCTCTAAAAGAAATGAGGACTTTAAAAAAAACATTGCCATAATTATCTCCATTAAAAAAAAACATTGCCGTAATTCTCTCCAACACAATCAATGCTAATTCCCTAATTTAGCACCCTAGCTCAAGCTCAATGTCCTCTGATTGTGTCAAAGGAGGCTTTGAACTGTGTTGTTCAAATCACAACCCACAAAAGTTCTATTAAGTCTCTTTAAATATAGTAATCACCTTCCCTGTTTTTATTAAATGCCATTTACTTATTGAAGAAATGGAGTCCTTTGTCCCGTAGAATTTTCCACCTTCTGGACTTGGCAGAGGAACCTGTATAAATAAGCATTTATGTCAAGAGGCTTGAGTCGATTCAGTCCCAAATTTTTGGCAAGAATACTTCAAAGGTGTTGCTCTGTGTTTTCTATTGCATCACAGCAAGAACATAATGTCCAGCTTCCCCACTTCTAGTGATGTTGGCGCATCAGAGTTTGGGCCTATCACCTTTCTGCCAAGTGGTTTTATAAGCCACTGATGAGCAAACTTCAGGGAATTGCTCTTACATTACTAGTTGCAGATAGTGATGTTCTACTTCTATCGCCCCTTCTGCATGTATTTGCCGTTATCATTGCTCTATATCATACGACTTATACAACTTTCTTTCTTTCTTTTTTTTTGAGACAGAGTCTCACTATGTCATCCTGGGTAGAGTGCCGTGGTGTCACAGCTCACAGCAACCTCCAACTCTTAGGATTAAGCAAATTCTCTTGCCTCAGCCTCCTGAGCAGCTGGGACTACACGTGCCCATCACAATGCCCGGCTATTTGTCTTATACAACTTTCATCAATCATTTGTGTGCCCTGAAATACTGTCCTTGAAAGGCAGGATGTGTGCTTGATAATATTCCTTTTTTTTTTTTTTTTTGAAACAGAGCTTTATTCTGTCATCCTGGGTAGAGTGCCATGGTGTCATAGCTCACAGCAACCTCACACTCTTGGGCTCAAGTGATCCTCCTGTCTCAGCCTCCTGAGTAGCTGGGACTATAGGTGCCTGCCGCAATGCCCAGCTAGTTTTTCTATTTTAGAGTTGGAGTCTTGTGCTTGCTCAGGCTGGTCTTGAAATCCTAACCCAAGGCCATCCATCCGCCTTGCCTCCCAGAGTGCTAGGATTATAGGCACGAGCCACCTCACCCAGACAACCTCATGATTCTAAAAAGATATTTGTTGTTTCACCTCATCACAGTCATCATCCTTTTGCTGCCCTTTCCTTGGCAGGGAAAACCCCTGAAGGAGCTTTGTTTTCAGGCAGGCTGAGACAGCTCTCAGCTCATCATGCACATTTCCGCCCAGCCCTAGAATCAGCTGTTTCTCCAAGGAGTCCTGGATCCTTTCAGTTAGAAATGTACTTGGAAATCATAATCTAGACATGAAAGATGTTTGTGAATTTGGGGTTGTGAACCCTCCTGCTCCTCTGTGCATAAGGGACTAGAGGGAGAGACGGAGCCAGGAATTGGGTCAGGAGGACTGTGCAATGGTCCAGGTAAGTGAGAACAGTGGCTTGAACTTGATCTTAGATAAAGCATTTAGCATGGTGCTTGGTACATGGTGGAAAGGGCAATAACTGTTAGCACACTCACTCACTCATTGTTTGCTTGATCTTTTTTTTTTTTGAGACAGCGCCTCAAGCTGTCACCCTGTATAGAGTGCCGTGGCATCACAGCTCACAGCAACCTCCAATTCCTGGGCTCAAGCGAGTCTCTTGCCTCCGCCTCCCAAGTAGCTGGGACTACAGGCGCCTGCCACAATGCCCGGACATTTTTTGGTTGCAGCCGTCATTGCTGTTTGGCTGGCCCAGGCTGAATTCGAACCTGCAAGCTCAGGTGTACGTGGCTGACGCCTTAGCCCGTTGAGCTGCAGGCACTGAGCCGTATTTGCTTGATCTTTACTAGTTCACTTACACCTCACCAAAACTCTATGAGGAAGATTTCCTGATCATCTTCATTGTGTATATGAAAGAACTAAGGCCCAGAGAGGTGAGGAAACTTGTTCAAGGTCACACAGGAGATAAAGAGCTGAAATAGAACCTGAATCCAGTCTCTGTAGACCATACACTCTGACCAGGGCTCTGCATTGCCCAGAGGGTTCTTAGTTTCAAACTCAAAAGTGACTTACAGTAATTTTTGGTGGAAAACCTGATTCGCAGGTGAGGCAGCCTGCTTAGCTTCATTGAATTGTAAACTGGGATTCTGGGCGGCCAACCTTGAGAACCTCCCCTGTTCAGCGCGACTGCTGGGGATACCCTCCATCTGCACCACCTATGAGCTCTTCCAAGTCCTTGTTCTCATTGTTTAGTCCTCATAAGAGCCCTGTGAGGTTGGCATTATTCAAAAATCCAGACACATAACTAGCCTTGGAGATTTTCCTGGCTGGTGATAGTGCCAAGGTCTACCTCCCTGGATCCTCTGTTTCTGTATCTAGGGCTGTTTTTACTTTTATGTCTAGAAGAGGCAGGACAGAGGAGAGGCTGTTGCTCCTTTTCAGGAAGGCAAATTACCTTTGGGGCTCTATGAATTTTCCCCAACATTTTCATCTAGATTTTCAGCCCTGGTGGAAAGCCCCAAGACAGCCCTGAAGCATAATCTCTGTCTCTAGCAGGTAAGGTGTGGGTCAAGTTGGGAGAAAGTGGCCCCTGCTGTGGACATCTGTGTGGGGTGGCCAGCCTGACCTATAAACGTAGATGATTCCCGGATCTTCTCAGCCCGCCTCCTGCGAAGTTATTCCACTATTGCAGGCAGCAAGGGTCCGGCCCCAGGACCAGCCTGGGCTGAGGCCTTCAGCCAGCAGGGCCTGAGCAGTTGGTAGAAGGGGTGCCCACCATATAACGGCTCAACATCAGGGTAAAACATTTCATACGGACCCCTCGGCCTCTCCAGGGCTGGACAGCATCACCGTAAATAACAATATAAGGGAGAAAAATAACAGCATTTGTGGCAGCTATTCCCGCTTGCCTGGCTAAACAAGCAGTCTATCTACATAGGCTCATTTAATCATTCCTGATGGGCTACTGAGGTTGGCATTGTTATTATGTTCATTTTACAAATGGGAATACTAGGGCCCGTGTCAGCTCCTCTGCCCATTGTCACAGAGCTTGTAAGTGGTGCCGCTGAGATTCTAGCCCAGGCTCTCGGACTGCAGGGCCTGAGTTCTGAGCTCACTGGCTGTAACTCTCTATGCTCCACAGATGCCTGGGTCCCTTAACGCATCTCGGACTAGGCATCGCTTCAGTCCCCGTTAGCCGCCCCTCCCATGACACCTTTCTCTCAGCCTCAGGAAGACTGGTCTTGTTTGGTTCCTGGAGAAGACCAGGCTCTGTCCTCCTTCTGGGCTTTTTTTGCATCCCACTCCAACAATTTCCTTCCACCTTCCTGCTCCAGCAGCTTCACCTGACTGAAGCACATCTTTACCGGGCTGAAAGCACACTTTCACCTAGCTGAATCAGACTCTCTGTCCTTGGCAGAAACATCTGCTTTCAGAAAGCCTTGCCTCCCCTCGCAACCAAAGCAGTGTCCCTTGTCACACACCATGAGCTTCTTTGTGGCAATTCTCCTGGCTGTGCTCTTGTAGTTGTGATTTTATTCACCTCCCAGTGAGATCATAAACCCAAGAGGGCGGAGCTGGGCCAATCCTGTCCTGTTTGGACTGGGTCTCCAGCAGCCTATACTCAGGAATGTACTCAGCAGGTGCTAGGGATCTCCTGCCCACAAATGAGTGAATGGCTGAAGGAGGCAGAGTCACAGCACAGCAGGAACAGAGGACAAGGAGGATAGAATTCCATCTATGACGGTGGCAAGGACCCAGTACCTAGCAGAGTCAGATGGTGGAAGCCAGGGGCTTCTGCGGAGTTGATTCAAGTGAGAGGCTGGCTGAACAGATGCACCTGACAGGCGTTGGGGGCAGCAGGACATATTCCCCACTGGACATTGACAAACTACTCCTCTTACCTTCCTCCAAGGCAAGGACAGAACTGGAACCATTCAGGCCAGTTGTGCCTGGCCTGGCAGATTCACTACATGGGAAGTTTTGTTTGGCTCAATAGATGTTAATTAAGCACCTATGGTGTACACCTTTCTGGGTCAGCACTGCCAGAGGGCCACAGAAGGCATGGCCACCTCTATGCCTTTCCTGATGGGAGAAAACTGAAATTTACAGACTTTCCTTAAATGTGCTTTTCTCTCCAAAGTTGTTCCAAAATCAGAGGGGCCTCTAATGCTGCACACCTGCACTTGGCTCTGGGCTGGAGTGGTTTGGAAGTTGGCATAAACCCAGAGAGGCAATTACTTTATGCTTGCTCTTACATTGGCTGGGATTTCCAAGAACCCAGATACTCTGACATGTTGTGAGTTGGAGAACTGCTGACCCTCTTTGGGCGTCTCTTCTAGGCTTTGATTTCAAAAATCTACATCCTGCTCACCTCCACCTATTAGATGTCCAGCTTAGACATCAGGCAGCCTGGGACTGAATGCCATGTACCTCCCAGCTGTGTGACTTCTGACAACTCATTCCACCTCTCTGGACGTTTGATTCTCATCTGTGAAATGAGATTAAGACTAATACTTTCCTTGAAGGGCTGTTACAAGGAATGAATAAGATCCCAAATACAAGATGCTTATTGTAATGGGAGGCATTGTTAATAATTAGTATAAGGCCTGTTAGCATTTGTAGTCAGGGAGTATCAGTGACCAGGGTGTCTTCCTAGAGATGACAGTTGCAATTCTATTGCTGTCACTGATTATTTGTTCCTTTGCGCGTAGGGGAACCTGACATGGCATCCACACCCTTGGTCACAATTGCAGGGAGGTTCTTGTATCACACAGCTGTGTGCGCCTTCTCAAGTCTTACAGTTTGTAAGGATGGTTCACCTCCCTCCACTGTCACCTAGAAGTTGTCAAATATGTGTACCTTCTTCAAAGCAAAAATTTTAAAGAAAACAAATAGGTTCTATCATGAAATATAATTATTTGTTCCTGCTTTAATAACTTTAGTGGAGTACCCATCTTTAGCCAGTAGAGTTGCAAACTCACCATCTAGCATTGTGCCAAGAGATGTCTTGTCCTCTTGGTGACCAGGTGAGCTCCTATTCAATCTTCAGAGTCCTAGTGCAAATGTCCCCTTCTCTTTGCTCTCCTTCCCATCTGTCTGTATGCCTGGGAGATAGTCATCCTCTCAGAACTGCCTTCCAGGTGTGGCTTTTTCTGATTCTGAGACATTAGCAGCTAGATCTTGATTAAAAAGGCATTTTCTTTATTTGGGCAGAATACTTCAATGTTTCCCTCAAATGCTTTCCCAGGAGAAGAACCCAAGGTTTAGAGAAGTAGCTTTGTTACTTATTTTTTGTTCTTAAGCAATAACAGATGGGCTTTTGTTTTCTATTTTAATTAATTTATTTTTTTGATTTTACTTTTTAATTTTTATTTACTTTTTTTGAGAAAAAAATAAGGACTCTCTCACTCTGAGTAGAGTGCTGTGGAGTCATAGCTCACTGCAACCTCAAACTCTTGGGCTTCAGTGATCATCTTGCCTCAGCCTCCCGAATAGCTGAGACTACTGACGCCTGACACCACTCCTAGCTAGTTTTTTCTACTTTTAGTAGAGATAGGAGTCTTTTTAAAAGACAGAGTCTCACTTTGTTGCCCTTTGGTAAAGTGACGTGGTGTCACAGCTCACAGCAACCTCCAGCTCTTGGGCTTAGGTGATTCTCTTGCGTCAGCCTCTAGAGTAGCTGGGACTACAGGCACCCACCACAATGCCTGGCTATTTTTTTGTTGCCATTTTGTCAGGGCCGGGTTTGAACCCGCCACCCTGGATATATGAGACCAGCACCTACTCACTGAGCCACAGGCGCAGCCCAACATCTCTCTTTCTGTTCCCCAAAAGCTTTCACTAATAAAAAAACCAATAACTAAACCAATAACTAAACCAAACTAACTAAACCAAAACCAGGCTAAACCAATAACTCTGGAGTAATGATTTATTGGATAGAATGAATGCAGACCCTGGTCAGTGGACAAACAAAACACCACTCAAATACTGCTCAGGATGATGAATT
>CAUYRH010057373.1:0-11480 GCA_963574655.1 Perodicticus potto
TGTGGCAAGCGCCAGGAGTCCCAGCTACTTGGGAGGCGGAGGCAGGAGACTCACTTGAGCCCAGGAATTGGAGGTTGCTGTGAGCTGTGATGCCACGGCACTCTCTCCAGGGTGACAGCTTGAGGCTCTGTCTCAAAAAAAATTTTTATTTTATTTGCTAGTAGCAGCCTAGGAGTTAGGTTAGTACTCATTCATATTCATTGTCATTTTTTCTCAAGTTCTGATATAAATGACCACAATCAAGAGTGCTTCGAAAGGGTAGATGATAGCTACATTTGTTCCCTAAAATATGGAAGGTGGAAATTCACTCCCTTGCTCTCTTGTCCATGACCTTTGAGTGCTGGGATGTTTTAGTGTTACAGATGTCTCATTACGTGTGCTAGAACTGTACATTGAACTTGCACGTGACTAGGACAAAGTATGAATGCAACTAAAATATGAAGACATTGCAGTCATTTTTGTGAAGAACATGTTGAATGTTTCTAATCTACTAAATACTTTCGAGGCTACTGAAGAGTTTAGAATCCAGAATAAATATTACCTGGAGGTTTGTACTCTAAATCGACTCTTCCTCCTCCTGGCCTATCCTGGCCTGAGCATTATGCTACCATAAGCAGCATTTTCATTCAAGTGCAATAATGTATACTGCATCTTTTTTTGACTTCTGCTGGTCTCTTTTATTTCTTGTATATAAATGTGATTTCTCAGAAATTTAATAAACACTGCTCCCTTTAAAAAAAAAAAGGTTGTGAACATTCTTATACATAGTAGTAGACATAAGCACTGATTTCTATTTGCTACATACCTGGGAGTGGAATTACTGTGTCGTAGAATACATGTATGTTTAGCTTTGGTAGTTAACTACCAAAAGCTTTATATTTGTCTAAATTTATTTTGTACCTTGATAACCTATGATCTATCTGAATACTCTCATTTCTGTTAATAGTATTTATTTTTTAATTTGGGAAGAGTGTCTTATTAGGGGAATAGAATTCAGGTTTTTATACCAATTCAGGGTAGTGCAATGCAGAATACTTGGTAGTTTTCATTTATTAGTTTATTAATACCAGGTTTCTACTTTGTTCATGGACTAACAGCAGGCTTTATAAGAGAAAATAGTGAAGTATAACATATGGTCCTGCCTAAGGAAGGTTATGGTCAGAGAGACAGGAGAATAAAAGATAGGCAGTATAGGGTAATGCTATATAGGTCAGTGTTCCATGATTTGTTTAATCAAATGTGCTCCTGGATGATGAAGAGTAGTTACTAGACTGGAATGGTTGGATTGGAAAAGGGCATGGAAGAGAGTAGCTCAGATAAGAATTGTTGGTTGGATAGAATTGGATTGGAAGGAATGGTCATCGTGAGCAATGTTATTGAAAGTGAGAGAAGCTCATTGGCTATCTAAATTAGCCTGGCTAGAATGAAAAATTTTGAGTTGAGGGTGAAGGGAAGTTGGCTAGGAAAGTAGGTTGTGTTTCGGCTTTAGAAAACTTTAATAGCCAGGTTAAGATAGTTTACTTGAGGGCTCAATGTGTAGATTAAGTCCATTTTTTTTTATTGATTTCATAGCTCTTTTTTCCCCCTAAACTGTCAAAGCATCAGAACTGTTACAAAGTATTCTTTTCTTTCTTAATCGGTTTTTCCTTTGAGAACCTAAACTGGACAAGGGGCAAGGCAAAAAATTTTATTAGACTTCAGGGACAATATAATACTCTTAAGAAAGATTTTAAAATTAAAGGAAGGATTTTACAAATAGTATTAATGAATTAGTTAATAGCTGATTTTTGACTGGGGAATCTTGCTTAATTCATTAGCTACTTTCAGAAAATTGAAGGTGATTTTCTTTACAGGGCAGGTAGTGGTAGAGCCCTTCTGTGAGGTATATGATAAATTGGACTATTTCTGATAGTCCCTTTTTTTGCTTGAGATCTTTTGGTAAAAGTTTTTGGAGAATCGTATTTCAAGAACTTTTGTTCCTTCTTCCCCATCAGTATCTTCACGGAATAAGAAAAAGATACCTGATGAAACTCCTGCTGGAAGTGGAAAAGACACATCAGACTTACCACAAAACTGGTCATTGCAAGATCATTATAGAATGTATTCACCCATGATATACCAAACCCTCCATGACCATGTGCAGACTCAAATGTCACTGATGAAAAACTTGGTTTCAAAGAACAGCACAAGTGGAATTTCTGTTGTACCTGGCCATTCTGTTTCTGGTTCAGGTTAGTATGGAAAATGTTTTTAAAATCATGAATATAAGCTCTAGTTAAATTGGTTGGTTATTAATATAAGCAGTATGAGATGTGAATGATTTTATCTCCCTCTTACCTTGTAGAATCTCAGGCAGCTTCAGATTCTAATTATGGCTCATATACCTCCCGCTCAGTCTGGTCACCTCAGCAACCACCCTGCCCTCAAGCGATTCATTCTGTGAGTACATTTTGTGTACTACACAAGTAGTTATTTGCTTGTAAAAATTGTCATCATAGGAGGGAATATTGAATGTATTGATTGTATTTTAATGCACTAGGATGAAAAGAACAATTTTTTCAAGTGTTTTTAATTAAAAAAATAAACAACAGTAAAGGAAAAAGATGGGAACAGATTAGTAGAAAAAAGAAAACCATAGCCACTGTCTAAGCACAACTACTATTAACAAAGTTGATAGTGTGCTTTCTAATTATTGAATTCTCTGTGTAGGTTTGCTTTCTATTTGTTAAGTTTGCTTTCTTTTTAAAATAGTTATAATTAAAGTTGATATAATTGTATAATTTGTTTCTTATCACTTAAAATTTTATAAAAATGTTTCTTCTATTAATAAGTACCTTTTAAGAATTTTTAATAAGTAGTTAATACTGTATTTTTTGAATATACCATAGTCTGTGTAACTTCTCTGTATAATTGGACATTTTGGGGGGAAAAAACAGCTTTTCACTACTGTAACATTTCTGTAACTACATTTGTACAAAAGCTTTTTCTATGTTCGAGCTTATTTTCTGATAGTGCAATTTCCCGAAGTGTAAATGTGTGTTTTAGTCCCCAAATGGACTGATTTTGGATGCCTTTGAACCATGTATGGTATTTGTCAATGATCTGTTTTAGTAAGGGTCTTAAAATTTTCCCATATTGCAGAGTAAACTAAACTTTAAGAATGAAGAATCTTAATCTTACTGAAGAGAAATCCAGTTAACTCACTTTTAAGCTGAAAATATTAGAAAGTCATTTTCTAATAATAAAAAGTTATTTTCTAATCTAATAGTTCCAGTTTAAGTTTGTTATAATTAATACCAACAGGTCAATGTTTCTACTTCTGAAGGCTTAACTTGCTTTTTTTTTTTCTTTTTTTTCTTTAGGAAGTTCAAACTGATGGTGACAACCAGTTTTCATCACAAACTAAAACGGTTCCTGTGAACTCTGCTGATTGTCTAAGGAATTCATTTAATACCATTCCTGGAGTTCCTTGTACCCTTCCCCAAACTGACATACCTGCTATTCCAACTTTTCAGCCCCTGGGCCTGGGTAACAGGATTCCACCACAACAAGGAGTTCCAAAGGAAGCAGACCTGCTAAAATGTTTTCAAACATATATGTCTCTGTTTCAATCTCATGGGAAAGAAACTCATTCAAACGGTCAGATCCACCAAAGCCCAATTCCATCACAGCCAGCTTTTGGGGCCACTAAAGAAAAATGTGCCAAAGAACAAGTTAGAGAGGCTGCAAGTGAAGGAAAAGATTTAAACATAGGTGTGCGAGATGCAAGCATAATAAAGGATGTACAAAAGGCAAAAAATGTGAACCAAACTGCTGAAAAAGTTAGAACTCTAAAGTATTTGTTGAGAGAACTCAAGGCCCTGGTAGCAGAGCAAGGTAAGTGAATATTTTCTTATAGTTTTCTGTAGGGTGGTAAGTTAAACTAAGTGGCAACGTCATGTTATTTAGCCATCATTTAACTTTAGAATAACTAATATGGAGTTTGTGATATTTTTCATAGAACTCTGCCTTGAGCTAATAAGGAAATGAGTTCTGCCTGTTGTATTCTTATTTTTTAGGTTTTGATCCCTTCCTGTTTCCTATGGATTTGAAACGTGTAAGGGAATATAAAATATTCGGTCTTTTGCTTGCAAGTGTGTGTTCATTCTGCTTGATAATGGACCTTAAAATAATTCAACCAGGTTAGGCATCCGTAGCACAGTGGTTACAGCGCCAGCCACATGCACCAGGGCTAGCCGGTTCTAACCCAGCCACCTAGACAACAATGACAACTGCAACAACAACAACAACAACAACAAAAATAGCCGGGCGTTGTGGCGGGCGCCTATAGTCCCAGCTACTTGGGAGGCTGAGACAAGAGAATCGCTTAAGCCTAAGAGTTTGAGGTTGCTGTGAGCTGTGACGCCACGACACTCTACTGAGGGCGACATAGTGAGACTCTGTCTCAAAAAAAAAAAAAAGATTCAACCAAAGAGAATTTGTACAGATAAAATTTTAATTATTAGAGGACTTCTGAAGATGACTTACTCCCTAGAATGTATTGATTATTTTTCCTATTTTAAAAAGATGCAGACTTCTTTTCCATCATTTTATTAAATAACCAACTGTTAATACATGTATTGTTTAGCAATTCTCACTTAGAGAAGTTACCCAAAACTTTTTTTGCCTTTTCAGTTTATTTTTTAATATTTTTTTCCTTAAATCAAGAAAAAATGTCTTTGAGTCAGGTTATAATCCTTTGATTTTATTCTGTATACATATTCTAAAGTAATGGGTTTTATTTAGACTAAGGTATACATTTGTGTATAACTTAGAAAACATAATAATTGTTTATGGAAGCACTGGTTGAATAACTAACTTTATAGACTGACCAAGAAAGAAAAAAAAATCTTAAAATGCGATGTGAATGTTTAGCAAGAAAAGTTTAGTATGTTAAAATTGCTGTGTTTTTAAATCTAACTTACTACCATTCTCATAATAAAATACTTAATATTGTTAGCTATCATTTATTGAACACTTACCAGGTGCCCAGCACTGTGCTAAGTGTTTTATATGCATTATCTCGTTTAATCCTCACA
This sequence comes from Perodicticus potto, assembly GCA_963574655.1. Taxonomy (NCBI): domain Eukaryota; kingdom Metazoa; phylum Chordata; class Mammalia; order Primates; family Lorisidae; genus Perodicticus; species Perodicticus potto. The sequence continues at coordinate 5,079 of CAUYRH010057373.1, forward strand.
GCAACCCTATGTGGTACTATTACTGCTCCCATTTTACAGATGAGGAAACTGAGGCTTGGAGAACAGTATCTCATTTAATCTTCTCAACAACCTTGTGAGGTACTATTTTTTTCTCCATTTAACCATGAAGAAACCCAGGCTTCCAGAGTTAAGTTATTTAGATGTTGGTCAAAGGCTATAAAATTCCAGTTAGATAGGAGGCAGAAGGCAAAAGAGATCTATTTTACAGCATGGTGACTATAGTTAATAACAATGTATTATATTCTTGAAAATTGATAAAAGAATAGATTTTAAGTGTTTTTTAACCACAAAAAAGAATAGTTAAGTAATATATATATTAATTAGCTCAGTTTGACCATTCCACAATGTATAAATATTTTAAAACAACCTACTGTGCATGATAATTATGCAAATTTTGTCAGTTTAAATAAATAAAATTTTTTTCTTTTGAGACAGAGTCTCTTTTTTGGAGACGGAGTCTCATGTTGTCACCCTTAGCAGAGTGCCGTGGCATTCATAGCCCACAGCAACCTCAAACTCTCGGACTCAAGTGATCCTCTTGCCTCAGCCTCCCAAGTAGCTGGGACTACAGGCTTCCACCACAATGCCTGGCTATTTTTAAAGAGGAGGTCTTGCTCTTGCTCAGGCTGGTCTCTAACCTGTGAGCTCAGGCAATCCGCCCGCCTTGGCCTCCCAGATTGTTAGGATTACAGGCATGAGCCACCGAGCCTGGGTAGAGTGCCATGGTGTCATCATAGCTCATAGCAGCCTCAAAGTCTTGCCCTCAGGGGATCCTCTTGCCTCAGCCTCCTGAGTAACTGAGACTATAGGCACCCACCACATGCCCAACTAGGATTTTCTGGGGTTTTTTGTTGGTTTGTTTGTTTTTAGTAGAGAATGGGGTCTTGTTCTTGCTCAAGCTGGTCTCAAACTTACAGACGTGAGCCACTGCACCAGGCCAATAAATACATTTTTTTTTTCAGAAGATTAACTTGAAAAAAAAAAGGAATTAAGTAATTTGGCTAAGGTTATTTCTTTAGAAAGTAGTGGAACCCAAGTCTCCTGCCTTTAAAGCCTATGAGTAAAACTATTCTACAAAAGAATAGTAGATGACTACTTGGTAACTAAGTGGGCACAGTTATTTACTATGTGCCTGTACTTTTTATCAGGATGTGAAAATACTTGAGGAACTGGATAAATTTTTTTTTTTTTTTAGACAGAGCCTTGCTCTGTTGCCCAGGTTAGAGTGTAGTGATGTCATCATAGCTCACTACAACCTTAAACTTGTGGGCTCAAGTGATTCTCCTGCCTCAGCCTCCCAAGTGTGGCTGGGACTATGGGCATGCAACACCATACCTGGCTAATATTTTCTGTCTTTTGTAGAGACAGGTCTTTTTCTTGCTCAAGCTGTTCTCCAGCCTGGCCTTCCAAAGTGCTAATTATAGGTGTGGGCCTTTGCGCCCAGACAATGAATACGTTTTTGTACATTGGAATACACACACTTTCAACCCCTTTTGGATATCTAACAGTTAATATGTAATGTTAAATATTTTCAGTCCATAGAAAATTTGAGTGGGAATGAGGAGACAAAATATACAAAATATACCCTTCTATACTTCTGTTTGCTACCTCCCAAAACATCCACTTTCCACAATTAGTAACAAAAAATGGTATTTCTTTTGATGTCACATCAAATGAGGAGTGGCTGGTTGTGTTAAATCTATTTTAGAAAGTTAAATAATGAAATCTTATTCAAGCAGACCCTCACTCAATATTTTACCAAATTAGTCATCTGAAGTAAATTTTTTGCTTATGCCAGGTTCAGATGTTCTGTTGTGAATGTTTATACTATAAGCGTTTGTAGGAAACCCTGTGGTAATCATAGGAGTCTACTATAGTCCTTTGGTAAGTGTGAACCAGATGTAAACCACATCTCTACTTGACTCTTGAAATGAAAAAAGTACTAATACAGTAATCCTGGGATTTAAAATTTATCTTTAATGTTCTGAAGTTAATTTCTTTAGAATTATTCTGAGTTAGCAAATATTAATGTAAGCAGCAGGACAGAAGAAATAGGAATAATAATTGCGTTGAATTTATTTATACCTAATAAGTATATACATATTACTAAAAAATCTTTAGTATTACTTTAGTATTAATATAAACTACTAGTATTAGTAATACTAACTTTAGTATTACTGAAGATTTTCTAGTAATATATACATACTTGTTATATATAAAAATCTTTAGTAATATGTAATAATCTTATCCAAAAATAATTTATAATATTGATTCTACTTCTTTTTCTGCCTTTTGTAGAAGACTCAGAAGTTCATAGGTTGGTAACAGAAGTGGAGGCATGTGTATCTGTGCTTCCAGCAGTAGATGGAATTACAGATATCCAATTTGAAATAGCACTGGCCATGCAACCATTAAGAAGTGAAAATGCTCAGTTACGAAGGTAAGAATTGCTCTTTGATTATTTTTGTCTGTATGCAAAGATGTCTCATGGCCAGAGCAAAGATGCCAGGTGAAATATTTAGAACTTCATAAGGAAAATAAATTCGCTTTATGGTTGTCCATAAAGAGCAGCTCACAGAACTCGCTGTCTTACTGTATTTCTACTCTTTCTTTCCCTTTTTCCAAAGATTTCGAGCATTCTGTAACTCTTCTTTACTTCTGTTACTGGCACGTATTTTCTTCCACCTTTCCTACCTCTGTTGTTGCTTGTTTGGTAATGTGTAGATAGGAACATATGAAGCCCTTTAGTGCATTTTATCAGGCTAGTCTATGTTATGCTGCAGTAACAAGCTTCTAAATTTCAGTGGCACAACATAGCAGAAGTTTATTTCTCCCTCATGCCACCATGGGTCATTGGAGGTTCTCTGTCATACTATGCCTCAGGATCCAGGTTTCCTCCATTTTGTGAAGCCACTGTCTCTGTTTTCAGGAAAAACAGAATGTGGATATGGCAACAGGTCATTCTTAAATGACCTGGCCCAGAAGCGACTGTCTGACTACCACATACATTTAATAGGCAAAATAAAGTAAGGCATATGGCCCTGCCTAGTAGAAATGTCTGGGATGTTGCTTTGGAAAACAGACTTTTAATGGCCGGGCATTGTGGCGGGCGCCTGTAGTCCCAGCTACTTGGGAGGCGGAGGCAGGAGACTCGCTTGAGCCCAGGAATTGGAGGTTACTGTGAGCTGTGATGCCACAGCACTCTATCCAGGGTGACAGCTTGAGGCTCTGTCTCAAAAAAGAAAACAAAAAAAAACAGTTATTGGTGGCACACATAGCTCATTGAGTAGGGCGTCAACCGCATATACCGATGCTGATGGATTCGAACCGGCCTGGGCCAGCTAAACAATAATGACAATTGCAGCAAAAAAAATAGCTGGGTGTAACGGTGGGTGCCTATAGTCCCAGCTACTTGGGAGGCGGAGGCAAGAGAATTGCTTAAGCCCCAAGAGTTTGAGGTTGCTGTGAGCTGTGACACCATGATATTCTACTGAGGGCAACATAGTGAGACTGTCTCAAAAAAAAAACAAAAGAAAAAGAAAACAGTTTTTTTGTTTGTTTGTTTGTTTTTTGAGGCAGAGCCTCAAGCTGTGACCCTAGATAGAGTGCCGTGGCATTACAGCTCACAGCAACCTCCAATTCCTGGGCTCAAGCAAGTCTCCTGCCTCTGCCTCCCAAGTAACTGGGACTACAGGCGCCCTCCACAACACCCGGCCATTTTTTGGTTGCAGCCATCATTGTTGTTTGGCGGGCCCGGGCTGGATTCAAACCCACCAGCTCAGGTGTACATGGCTGGCGCCTTAGCCCGTTGAGCCACAGGGCTGAGCCAAGAAAACAATTATTATTATTTTTCTTTGATGATCCATAATGTCAAGTTCTAATCTCTTAAAAATTCAAACAAATCAAAACAAACAAAAACAAACTTTCTGAGATACTGAAAAGAATTGTCTATTGAGAATACAACTAGGATAAAGACTGTTTCATTGGTTCCCTGTTCAGGATTCTTTTTTTTGCAGTTTTTGGCCTGGGCTGGGTTTGAACCCGCCACCTCCGGCATATGGGGCTGGCGCCAAACTCCTTTGAGCCATAGGTGCTGCCCCAGGATTCTTTTTATAGGGTCTACTTTTGGAGAAAGAAAACCCTTTTACACCTTCACACACATTCTTTCCCACTGACTTTTCATTTTTAGTGTAGGATTGAGCTTAAGCAGTATGTTTCCAGTGGACAGAAGTGCTGTGTCACCAGTTTGTCTGTATGAAGATTAGTAGATACTCATATACTCTTTCTGGTAAAAGTTTTTCAGACTTCTTTCTCACTTGCTATTTTCAAATATATGTAACCTTTTTTGTCTTATAAAATTTAGAAAATTTTCAAATACAGGTAAAAATAAGAAATCATGTTATATTACATTCCATATATAAAGTTTTTGCATGTACATAACATTTTACCAAAATAGGACGTTATATATACTCCTTATAACCTTTTCTATTTGACATGTATTGTAATATTATTGTATAACATTATTACATTATTTTTATAATAGCACTTTGTCATTTATCAGATATGCTCTTTATCATCTTTATATGTCATCTTTTATAACTACATATTCCACTTTTATAACTTCCATATTCCAAAATTATAATTCCTATCATAATTTTTTCACAAATCTGTTTCTATTGTTGGGCCTCGAGGGTTTTTTGTTTTGTTTTGTTTTGTTTTGAGACAGAGCCTCAAGCTGTCACCCTGGATAGAATGCTGTGGCATCACAGCTCACAGCAACCTCCAATTCCTGGGCTCAAGCAAGTCTCCTGCCTCTGCCTCCCAGGTAGCTGGGACTACAGGCGCCCGCCACAACACCCAGCCATTTTTAGGTTGTAGCCGTCATTGTTCTTTGGCGGGTCCAGGCTGGATTCGAACCCGCCAGCTCAGGTGTACGTGGCTGGCACCTTAGCCACTTGATCCACAGGTGCTGAGCTGGGCCTTGAGGGTTTTAAAAATATATACTTTTTAGAAAATACTTTCACCCAGGTAGAGTGCAATGGCACAGTCATAGCTCACGAATGAATCACCTGAATTTTTTAGTCCTCGACTATTTTCTAAATACACAGATCTAATATACATTCTAATATACATTTTGTCTTTCAGTTTACTTTTCCAATTGGATATATTTTTATTGTCTGAAGTATTTTCCTATGTTTATCTTAAATTCAGAGATTATTAAATTCCTTCATATATCTGAGAGGAGTCAGAATTTTGAAGATATGAACTACTGAAACAAATCTGTGCTCTCCAGAGCTGTAGACAAAAGCCTTTCAGGGGATAGACAAGGGCTGTCGTATAGCTCATGCACTTTCTTTTGTGGTGAAGACATAGCTGTCTTTAGACTGGAGCTTTTAAATACTTTACTGCCATCTATAGTTAATATTGTTTTCATGATACATTTGATTACTAACTTCCTTTGATGACCTTAGTCCAACCTTAAGTTGTATAGAAGAATGTGCTCTGGAAGTAAGTAACAGTGCAAACTAGTTGAGGATGTTTGATCATCCTCATCAGTGCTCCAGAAGGAATTTGTGTTAGGCTATTGTAAGCTTTAATCAGTTACCAAATATTTATTATCTTTCTGCTGTGTGCCAAATGCCATTCTAAATGCTGGGCTTACAGTACTAAAGAAAGCACATTAAAATCTTGTGTTAATGGAGCTTAAATTCTAATTGAGGACTATAAGTGACAAAATATATTGCATATTACATGATGCTAAATAACTTAGGAAAACTGAAATAGGCTATAAAAGTGAGCTCCATTTCTCCTGCTCCTTGTCAGGAACTAGTCACTAGGTATAAAAGTTATTCCTCAGAAGTTGCTTCTGGCTGGGATGCATACTTTCATAATGTCTACAAGCCAGCAAAACTTTTTATGTTTGTTACTATTTTATAAAGAGAAATTATTGATATATTTTTCCCATCTAATTTTTAAAAATAGTAACATCTTCAGGATTCAGTTAATTTATAATCCCATGAAACCTGAAAGAGTTTGAGGTAGATAATTACCTCCTCACCCCACTTCAGATTTGCAACCAGTTAAGAAAGCTACATAAGGCTTAACGCCTGTGGCTCAAGCGGCTAAGGCGCCAGCCACGTACGCCTGAGCTGGCGGGTTCGAATCCAGCCCGGGCCTGCCAAACAACGACGGCTGCAACCAAAAAATGGCTGGGCGTTGTTGCGGGCACCTGTAGTCCCAGCTACTTGGGAGGCAGAGGCAGGAGACTTGCTTGAGCCCAGGAATTGGAGGTTGCTGTGAGCTGTGATGCCACAGCACTCTATCCAGGGTGACAGCCTGAGGCTCTGTCTCCAAAAAAAAAAAAGCATATCCATTCTTAGA
>CAUYRH010057376.1:0-15799 GCA_963574655.1 Perodicticus potto
TTCGGAAATCAGATGATTACTGCATCAAAATATTAAGCAATATTAATAATATTAATGCAAAGAGAGTAACAGTCACATTGTTAAATAAGAGCATGTCTATTATAGAATGCTTTGACTCTGAGGTTCAGTATGGAGTCATCAATTAACTTATTTTTTTTCCAAAGCCTCAACAAATAGACAACTAATACTTATAAATAAAAATAAAAGATAATTCCAAAAAACAGATCATGCCAAATCTTATAGGCAACAGAAAAAGAAGAAATACTTCAAAATCATTCTGCTTCATCTGGATACACCTAATATTAAAATTGGAAAAAATACGTTATTATAAAGGGGAAATTACAAACATAATTCACCTGTAAATGAGGCAGTATCCTGTATCCTAAACAACATACTAACAAGTTGAAGTAAAAATTAATGTTTAAGTCATGTACTTTAGTCAAAATCGAATCCAATTGATGTGAGAATTTGTCACTATTTTCTTCTTTTCCTTACCCTCACCCCCGCCCTCTTCCTCCTCTGTCTGCTCGCCCCTTCTTCAGGGAAGCCACGACCGGGTATAGATGTGGTCATCTGGCCCACTTTGGGCATTTCTTCAGTGTTCCACTCAACTGAAATTTATGGAATGTCAACATGTTAGACTTTAAGGTGTAGTAAAAAGTGATATAAACATGGTTTCTATTCTTGGAAGCTTACTTCCATATAATAAGTTACCTATAACCAACTTCCTTTAGTGGGAGACAGGTCATAAACAGGAAAACAAAGGAATATCCCCGACCTTTGGGTAGGGTTAGCATAATGAAGAGGCTATCAGAGAAAGAGAGAAAGTGACCAGCATGGCTGGCGGGCAGCTTTAGACAGGAAGATCAGGAACTGGAGGAATGAGACAGCCAGCCACGTAAAGGCTCAGAGCAAAGAGCCTTCTCCTGGCTGAGCTGTTTGCCTAGCGCAGAAACTCTGAGGCAGGAATGAGCATGGCCCAAAAAACAGAGAGATGCAGTGAGCCAGGGGAGACAGCTGGAGAAGTCCAAGAGGAAGTTGAGGGCTTTGTTTTGCCACGTACAGGAGTGTAGATATTACTCTAGGTCAGTGGTTCTCAGCGGGGAGCAATTTTGCCCCCCAGGGGACATTTGGCAATGTCTGCAGACATTTTTGGTTGCCATGACTGTGGGGACAGGGATTGGTGCTCCTGGAACCTAGCTGGGAAGAGAGGCTAGGGATGCTGCTACATCCCACGATGCCCAAGACAGTGCCTCAGGAGGGAAACCTGTCTGGCCCACATGTCAACAGTGCCAACATTCAGAATCCTTGCTCTAAGTAAGGTGGGAAAACAATGGGGAGATTCAGCTAGACGAATAGCATGATGTGGCAAAAAGAAAACACTGGAAAGCAAAATATGATAGGAAAGTCCTTACCGAACACACTGAAATGTTAGCTCGCTGGCAGGAATGTTTGCCGTCCTTCTGGAGAAAGGCAGATAAGTGTCTCAGGGCCACGGTGCCACTCCCAAAATGTTCCCAAGTACAAGAACCACCTAAGCTCAAACTACAGCAGCCAATTTGACATCACTTGCCTAAGACTATTGAAAAAATAAACGGCAGGATACTTTTTACCTGGTCAGGGTGATGGGCTCAGATGCCCCAGCAGTAATTTATAGGCAAAAATTCTGTCTCCAGGGCCAGGCAAGTTAAACATTCTGGCCCTTGCCAGCCCCTTATATCTACTTTGTAAAAGAAGGCAAGAGTTACTCTGAAATGTAATCGGTACCAGCAATGTTCTATTTCCTTTCTTCAGGAATGTACGGTTTTAGAATCACTCAATATCACCTCAATCAATGAAAGTGAGGAAAATAAATGTCATTTCCTATTACGCTATGTGAGTTTCCTTCTATGGCTGTGAATGTCCTACAAGATCCACCCAAGTTAACTCTACTCTGCTCTGTCTTTCTTATTCCTTATTTCCTCCCTCACGAAATATGGAGAACATGGGCAGCGCCTGTGGCTTAAAGGAGTAGGGCACCAGCCCCATATGCCGGAGGTGGCGGGTTCAAATCCAGCCCCAGCCAAAAACTGCAAAAAAAAAAAAAAATGGAGAGCATGTCCCCACATACTTGCTAATATGTTGCTATGAAGCTGTTACTTAACCCACAATCATACTAAAAATTCCTTCCGAGGGGAAACAGGGTCTGACCATCTCTGAAATACCATCCATCTCACTGTGTCCCCATCTCATCCTCCTTCCTCTGGTTTTGCCATAATAGTCCAGATTTATTTTATGAATATGAAGCACTTCTTTCTTTGAAGTCAAACACTGGAAGAATTTAATAAAGCATGTAGGGTATTTAGCATCTCAGCTAGAAAATGAAAAACACATTCAAAAGTCAAAGCAGTTGCAAGTTTGATGATGGGCCCAGCAAAATGGAAGCTATGGTGTAAAACTAGGAGCATTCTTTACATTTGGCAACAAGTTAGGGTGTTATCTGAAAGTCAAAAATTCAAGATTGGTAATGTTTCTGGTTCAAATTTTGCTAAGTGATTATTTCACCCACGCACTTCATCTATTCCACAAGAACGTGGAAGGTTGTTTTTAAATGCCACCCTACTGAGTCTAAAAGTATAAACAATGGCAAACTACTTCAAAGGACAATTTGTCAGTACCCAATAATATCAAAGATGTTCTTCCTTTCACGTTTTATGCTCCAAGAATTCCTCCTCTAGAGACAGTTTCATACACTGCCCTGCCGTGTCCCACATTCCAGGCTGCTCTCACAGCTCTGTTCAGAGGGAAACAAAATTGTCCCAAAGAACTGAAAGCACATGGGGTATTTCATATCTTAGGAAGAAATTTTAAAAAATCATTCGAAAGTTGTACCAGTTTGAGATTTGGATGATGGCCCAAGGAGGTATATGGGTAAACGAACTGTGTTTTAGTTACAGAACAGAATTCCATTAAGTAAAATGAACTAATAATGCACACATATGTCAGTATCATTCATAAAAAGCTTAAAAGCACAGGAGCAGTCATTGCTTACGGATACATACACGTAATTTAAAATATAAAAGAAAAAAACACAAGACGGATACACACCAAGTCCAAGAGGTACAACTGGGCCTGGAGGCATTGAGTAATAGTGACAATATCAATATTTTTAAAACCCTGACATTTACATAGTGTATGTACTGGGAGGGAGAATGGATGAAGGATGAAGGACCGAGCATCAGCTACACATCTATAGCGTGCTCTTTCTTTTTAATGGGATTTGAAGCTAATCTGATAATGATTACTTTTGATGCTGGTATATGACATTTTGTTGTCGTCTGGGTTCTTGTTTCTGTCAAAATGAATAATGTTCCCAAAAGTTTTAAGGTCCATCCTCAATGAACACTTATATTGTTTCCAATCTTTTCCTATCACATTGCTGTAATAAATAACCTTGTACATATGTCAGGTTTGCTGAAAATATTCCCAGAAGTAGGATTGCCAGGTGAATGGGTAAACGCTTTGAGAATTTTGGTAGCTACTGCCAGATTCCCCAGCATAGAGCAGGATCATTTTCTATTCTCACCAACCAAAGTGTTCATTGATGAGGAACTGTTAAATAAACTATGGCAACATACAATAAAATATTATGCAGCAGTGAAAGAAAAACTGAAAAGTTCCCCGAATGCTGGCATAGGAAGAGTTCCAGGATGTTTTCACTCTCACTTTAGTGAGAAAAGCAAACAGATAATAGCAAATATAGAATGTTAACTTTTATGTAAGCAAAGGGGGGAGTTAAAAAAAATATATGTGGGCATTGGTATGGATAATGAAAATGTGTAAGAATAAAGAAGACAGGAATAGGAAAAAAAAAAGTTTTAAAGTCCAAACTTAAGCCAAGTTTTAAAAGTTAAAAGCTACCATTTTACCATCCCGAAGCAAAGAGAATATCTCTGCTGGTCATAATCTTTACTTCCTGAGTCACCTTAGCCCCAAATTCTAAAAATTATCATATTTACACAAGCCTATCACCTCTGCCTGAAAACTAACCTGGGAAGCCTGATTATCAATTCTAAAGAGGCTCGGAATGCAAAATAATTGAATCAGGGGACAGACATTTGAGAAAACTCAAAACCTAGAATTCCTTTTGGTTTAACTTTAGAACCAGAATGAGCAAATACTCCCTCTGAAGCTGCAGAAATGTGGTCTTCACACCCTGGGGAATAGTCATTAACAGCAATTTGTTTGTATTTGAGACAAAATCCCAGGCCAGAGTGCCATGGCTCAGCCTAGTTCACAGCAACTTCAAACACCTGGGCTTAAGCAATCCTCCAACCTCAGCCTCCCAAGTAGCTGGGACTACAAGCCTGAACCACTACACCCAGATAATTTTTCTATTTTTAGTAGAGATAGGGGTCTCACTGTTACTCAGGTTGATCTTGAACCCCTGACCTCAAGCTATACTCCTGCCTCAGCCTCCCAGAGTGCTAGGATTACAGGCCTGAGCCTCTGCACTCAGCCTTACAACAGCAATATTAATGCCAATGGCTACCAGTATATAGCAAGCCCTTGCCAAGTGCCAGCCCTAGCTCATCAGCTTTTTGCCTTCATTAATCGTGTAAGTCATGTGCCAGATGGGGAGGGTCCTATAATTCTCCCTCTATCATGATGGGAAAACTGAGGCAAAGGCAGGGTACATCACTTGTCCAAGGTTACACAGCTGGTAATGCTGGCAAAATCCTATTGATTCTCTCAGGATAGTCATCACAAAATCCCTCATCCCTTCTGTCTGCCCCGAGCTACACCTAAATAGGTTCCACTGTTGACGGGGTCTGTGTGCATTTTAAGTATCAGAAGACACAGAAAGTTGGCCAAAACTGTGCGCCTCAGTTTTAAACTGTATTTTCCTGCCAGAGTTTGGAGCACATGTTCATTTTCTTGGGACCACCTCCAGGCTTGCATGTCGATCAGGGCTAGGCACTGTGGCTGAGGTCAGGGGGGACAGAGGTCACCCCTAAGGCCCCAAAAGGGAAAACAAGAACAGGGAGGGAAGGAGTCCTTTTTTGTTTCAGATTAATCTAAGGGTAGAGATGAGCAGGTTATATTTCCTGCATTTGTTAGGTAACATCTGAGGTGTAGTTGAGTAGGGGTCCTAATTTTTAATCCAGGTGACACCAAGCTGTAGTGTCTCATAACCCATTGGGAATGCCCAAATAATAGCCGTGTCAAGTAGAACACAGTATCTCTAGAGGACGACAGAGAAGACCAAACCCTGGCTGCCCCGCACTCAACAACAGTAAGACTAGCTACCATTTACTGGGCTCAATTTATGTCCCAGGCACAGTACTAGGTCCATGTACTGGTAGTCCATTAAGTACTACCTCCCTTAATCAAACGAAAACCCGTGGGTTCAGCATCCTAACTGCAGGTCACAGATGGAAGCATTGAATTCACAGAGCCTCCTAATGGGGCAGCTGGGATTCGAACCAGTTCCTCTCATTCTAATCCCATGGGCCCCTGTCCCACATCTTACTGCCTCATCTTCTCAGGGTACTTGTGGTTAGTTGAATATTATTGCCCCCCCCAAAAAAAATATATTTAAGTCCTAATCCCAGGTACCTGTAAAAATGACTTTATTTGGAAATAGGGTCTTTGTAGCTGTAATTAAGAATCTCCAGATGAGACCATCCTGGATTTAGGATGAATCCTACATCTAATGACTGGTGTCCCTAGAAGAGAAAGATTTGTCACACACACAGACACAGAGAAGGTCGTGTGAAGAACCATACGAAGGTGGAGGCAGAGACTGGAGTTAAGTTGCCACAAGCCATCAACCACCTGTTTCCACCAGAGGCCAGGCCAGGAATGGATTCTGCTTCAGAGCCTCCAGAAGAGCCAACCCTGCCAGCACCTTAATTTCACATTTTGGCCTCCAGAACTGTGAGCAATAAATATTGTGTTAAGCTACCAAGTTAGTAGTAAATTGTTCCAGCCACCCTAGGAAATTTACATTCAACCATTACAGGGCCTGTGAACTTGGTAAGTTCCATCACCAACTCCTACTGATAGACAACCATTGAAAGAAGCTCCCGGCTCCACAATTCAGGTCCCAGCTGGCTTTCAACAAGAGTGCCGATGATTTTGCTCTTTAGACTCTAAAGGCGAATGAGAACACAATAGGAGGAGTGTGTTTCACAAAGAGTGGGCAATTTCCACATCTGAGAGTTACAAGGTGGTATCGTTTGGGGCTCCATTTTCATGGGCTAGCCAACCACAGTCAAGAGGGCCTGATTTGTGGGGCTGTCTGCTGAGATGCATCACTAACGCATGTGGGTCTTTCATGCCCTCTCCTCTCCAGACCAAAAGGGGGAAATACAATTATTCGTAAGGACTGTGACACATTTTCCGCACGCCACATTCTAAAATCTCCAATCATAGGTGCTGTACTGTCAGTCTGCCTTTGAATCCACATGTCTAAATACCACTGAGCTGAGCTCCAAGCTATCAAATAAAAAAAAAGATGCGTCCCATTTCCATGACCTAACTGTGCAGCTCTCTTGAAATTCCTTTCTAAGGAGACTATAAAAGCCACCCCAAGCTGTACTTCATTTGGGGCCTGGATTATCATAGAGGTGACAATTATCATTCTCACATGGAACACAGCCATTCTGTGCAAGCAAGCCAAGAGAAGGGGCCTCTGTGGTCACCACTGTCACTTGTCATAACAGCAGAGATTACAGTTTTCATAGTCTAAACATTTTTATAATTAGTGTCTTCTCGACATCTTCTCATGCCTTTAATGAGGTGCCAGGTTATTAAGTGTGGGAAGCTCTAACTATATTCAAGCTGTGGACAATATTTTTGCACCCCAAATTGACTTTGGGTCAAGTTTCTAAATGAGAACATTGTTATCAAAAGATATCTCACATCTCAAATCCAGAGATGCAATGCTTTTCTCCAAAATTCCACTCCCCTGGAACAAGTTCTTCATAGCAAATGTGATAGGGAGCCTTATAATTAATGCATGTGGCCTTCCAAAATGCCGTCCATGTGTTAGAACACACATAGACAGCTTCCTGTCCTACAGCCTGGAGGGCTGACACTGCCATCATGAGTCGCCCAAACCCCTAATGCTTTTTACTTGCAAGCTAGAGCTCTCTCCCTGGGGCCCTCCCTCATTCCCACCATCTAGAACAAACCCAAGAATATGGGTACTGTTCTTTGTTTATCTGAGTAGTGCTGTGAACAATGACAATTGACCATTTGGCTTCTCTGTCCCTGTCCCCACACCCCAAAGTCTGGGGAAAGGTAGGGACTGGTTGTGGGATTCCCAAGGATCTTAACATGAGTTTGCAGAGTTCATAGAATCCATGAACTTGGATGGGGAAAACAGCACATCTATTATCTTTCTTATCCCCTAATGAAAGTTGGCATTTCCTACAAGTATGGAAGGAGGCAACAAAACTTGACAATATGAGTAAGATTAGAAATCAAAATACCTTCATACACATCATGGTTTTTGCAGTCTCAGAATTTCACTTGCACTGATCACTATTCCAAAGCGACATTGGCGGGGAGACTGGCCTAAAGCTGGTTATTATTTGATGTCATCATTACAAATATACATGTAATGACTTTCAAGTTTTGTTGGTAATTTTATTTCACTATATCCAGTTTTCCTTGTCATCCTATGCATTTATTTTGTGGACTTAAGGACATTATTCCAAGGCTGCTAAGGGGGACATGGCACAAATCTGAGTTAAGAACCTTTCCCCAAACAGACCCGCAGCCTGACCTCAGCTGCCCGGGCAGCAGCCATCTCTCAGCCCACCAGATTCTCCACTAAAGTCCCACAGTGTTTGTCTCCTTGTTGTCCAACTCAGTCCCCTCTTTCAGCAGCACCCCCTGTCCAACCAGGGGGACACCTCCCTCCCCCATCTCCCAACCCCAAAATGACTACACCATCTTACTTCCTATTGTTCTTATCACTAAAACAATCTATTTGGAAGGGAGGATTCCAAATATAAAATGATAGAATATTGAATGCAAGTTCTTTGGGGGGGACAAGGTCTCACTCTGTCACCCCAGCTAGAATGCTATGGCATCATCGTAGTTCACGGCAGCCTCAAACTCCCAGACTCAAGCTATCCTCCTGCCTCAGCCTTCTGAGTGGCTGGGACTAGAATTGTGTATGACCAACCTGCTAGTTTTTCTATTTTTTATAGAGAGGGGTTCTCACTCTTGCTCAGACTGGTATTGAACTTCTGGCCTCCTGTGATCCTCCTGCCTCAGCCTCCTGAAGAGCTGAGACTACAGGTGTGAGCCACCTTGCTTGGCTAATTACATGCGCCTATTTGAAAACACTCACAGTCTCCATTGTATTCCTATCACAGCAGGCCTTCAGAGCCATGCCCCACAGCAGCCGGAGAACCCAGAGCCACCTCATCCTCCTTCTCCATCAGCCTCCCTTCACCATCTGTCCTCATTCTGACACTGCCTTTACAACAAAGTAGAGGCCCCTCAGGAGGGCCGGAAGGCTGCATGCACCCACACTTTGCCACCCATTTCCTGGAAGCCAGATTCAGCAACCTTGGTGCCTTTTCCTCCACTGTCTCGAGTTCCCCACGCCACCTGTCTAAGTCACGCGGCCAGCTCCCACGCTCACTGTTCCACAGACTTGCCCCGAGCCTCCCTGTTGGAAATGACTCTCTCCTTCTCCTTCCCCTGAGCTCTCATAACCCTCTGGGTATATTACACCTTCCTTCCCGTGTCTCTAAAGCCTCTGCCTCACACAAGAGGTCCCCTAACTTATCTCACCTCCGCGAACCTAACAAAAAGGACGTATATTCATCCATGAGAAGAACAGTGGAAAACTGCAGAAAATTCCTCCTGCAGGTCCATTCATGAGAAATATGCCTCAGAACATCTGGGCAGACACACACATCTGTTACTCCTCCTGTGGGCCCCTTCCCTCACTAGGAATAGCCCAGAAGTCTAAAAACACACGTTTAGAACATCGTGACCCCCAAATGCAAGCTAACACTTCTAGCTGGAATGTGAATAAAGGAAGGAGAGGCCATACATTCTCATGCTAGAGAAAACATGGGCTGGGCGGGACTTGTTAGGCGGACGCTGAGCTCCATCATGTTTTAGCTTTATCTGGTGTCTGCCTGTGGTCTAACCTTAGAACCTCCCCCACTTCTGACATGTGGCGTCCTCTCTTATCTATTTGGCCTCTGCCTTAATAGCCTGAAGCCCTAAAATTCAGGCAGGTGTCACTGACCTGTCAGCCTCAGGACCCAGCACGTTAAAGGAGCATAATTACTAACAGTGGGGTCCTTCAAGTGAGCGAAGGGGTCGCAGGTAAATGCTTACCCTACATAAACTGTGATATTACTTAACTCATCTTGTCTCATCTTAAATACAGACCTCCTAGAGATTCTTCGGATTATATATCCCCAACAACTAAATTATCATTCATCTAATCAGTACATGAACTTTCTAAAATCCCCAAATCTGACATTTTTCCCCCTGTGCTGCCATATCAGGAACTGTAACTTCTTGGTAAAATGTACCGACTGAGCTTGGTATTGAAGTCTTGTCAGAAGTTTTGAACTCATTTTCAAACTAGGTTCTCATCTATCTTCCACCTGACTTCAAAAGGGCACATCCTCATTTCTTTCTGGCCTCTGGCCTAAAAGAAAAGCAAACCAAATGACAATAACAATGAAATATAGACTACATTAATTGCAAAAGGAAATGAGTTTGAAATAAAGTGAATGCTGCAGGCAATGAGTTGCCAGGCTGCATTCTGAGCATTTCAAAGGACAAAATAGAAAATTGGAAAAGATCAATATCAAGGCAATAGTGTTCTGCAAGGGTAATAAAGATGTCTTTCAAGGCCCATTAACCACTAATCACATCTTGGATCAAACCTCACAGAATGGCTCCTGGGCTGTGTGAAGGGGTTGCTATTGGATCACCCTGAAAAATCAAACAGGGCAGCAGCCCTGGGTTTGTTTAACGTTGATAAAACTTTCATTGTTTTTGTTGCTGATTAGGGAGATGGAGAATTTTGCAGAGGGTCTGAGCACGGGCTCAGTCCTAGAGACTGGGTCAGTCACGATACCTCTCAATCTGCAATTTCCCGGCAGTGCTAATGCCACCTCTGCACAGACAGACAGCAGAAGGGGACAGACAGCACGTGTATCCACCATGAAGATCACCTGCTGGGCACCGGCGTGGGTCACACAGATGTGCCTCGCTGAGAAGTTGGATTTCAAGGACTTGAGCCCCAGTGGGGCCTCACGGGCAAGGCTTTCTCTAGCTTTTAGAATTTAAAGAAATAAAAAACAACCCAAAAATAAAAACAGAAAAAAGGCATGGGTCTAGGCATGGGAAGGGGCCCTCCAGCCCCTCAGTTCAGTCCTACCACTAACGCTATTCAACAAACATCTACACAAGGGCCTCCAGTGAGGTCTGGTATTACTACTGAAAGTGCTGTTGGTGGCTGAGCTGGTCAGAATTGCAGACTCTCAGGCCTTCCCCTGACCTCCTGCATCAAAATCTGCATATAGGCAAGATTCTGTGTGATCTGGGGCACCATGGAGTTGGAGAAGTCCAGAGAAGCTGTTCTTGCCTCCAGCTGCAGGTGAGAACGGCCTGAAAGTCTTGGTAGGGATTGTTTAATATTGATGTCTGGACTCCATCCCCAGGAGGTTTTTACTAGACTCAAGTGAAGTTCAGGCATCAGTTTCTTTCTTTTTCTTTTAATGTCCTGGAAGACAGTAAGTCTTGATGAAGACTACTGAATGGTCTGCACCAAGGACCTAATACACTCAGTATAATCACCGAAACTGTGCCTGGATTCCCTAATTTGATGGAGGAAGAAGCAGAAAAGGATTAGAGGCACAAGAAAGGCTTTGAAGAACATTGACTTTCAAATGTTCACCATATTCTTAGATATGTAACCCAAGACTTAGAGGCTAAACGTTTAAGAAAAAAAAAACCTTTTCTATCTAATCCTCCCTTTGCTTCATTTGTTCCTCTGCATAGAAAGAAGATATTCATCCACCCTCTAGGTACAAGTCTTAATGTCCAAACCCTAAGGTACCATCCAATTCAAGCAACGGAGCTCCCCGGGGCTTTATATCATCCCTACAGTCTCTTAAATGAGCATTTGTGGATCATATACACATATGGAGGTGTTCCCTGGGCATGCAGATAGGAGATTGCTATAAAAATTGGTTATAAATGATTGGTTTTGTGCTTCTCTTGGCTGGCTGGACTGTCACATGAATCCCATAAGACAATGAGAAGCATGATCCATTTCCTACTCGGGACCTACTCCAGATTGTTGAGGCCCTTCTGTCTACGCTGAGGTTAAACAGGGTTGGACTTGGTTGGGGAAAGGCTTTCTACTTATGTTTTATACCTAGAGGCAATATAAGAAAAGCTTCACGGATTTGGATATATAAATGTTTAAAAAATTATTTATTGTGTTATTTGCTATGCCATGTCAACTGACAAACTGGAAGAAAATATTCACAATATATGATACAGACAAAGAGTTAATACCAATTTATAAAGACCTCATAAAATTTTTAGAACAAAGGGCTAAAACACAACAGGAAAAAACAGGAAAGAAAAAGACATAACCAGACAATTTACATGCAAAAACTTTAACATTGACCCTAAAGCAAGTGAAAAAAAATCTTCAAACTCACTTATAGTTAAAAAACCTCAAATCAAAACATTCCCAATACACCATTTCTCACAAATAATACCAACAGAAATTCCAAAATAGAACAACATACTCTGTTGGTCATGTGGAGAAACAGGCAGTCTTGTACATTTCTGATGGGAATGCAAATTGGCACAACCTTTCCAGAGGGATTTGCTAATACCTAACAAAATTACATATGCAGTTATCTTCCTCTCCAGCAATCTCACTTCTAGAAATCTGTCTTAAAGATGAACCTACAACAATATGAAAATATACATGCTCAAGGTCATTTTGTGCAGCATCTGTTGTCATTGCAAAATATTGGAAATAACCTGCATGCTTATACAAGGAAAGTAGTTGAAAGAACTACAGTATAGTTCAGCCCTTTGCCCCCCAAATTTTAAGAGGTCTTTGTATATTGGGGATATTAACTCTTTGTAGTATATATTGTGAATGTTTTCTTCCAGTTTGTTGCCTAATGGATTGCTATGCAACTATTTTTAGAAAGGATGAAGAAGATCTGTATATGAAGTGATGTCTAAGACATACTATGAAGTGAAAAAAAACAAAGAGCAGAAGAGTTCCTATGCGGAGAGAAAGGAACTCCTACACAGTTGGTTGGACTGCAAACTAGTGTGACATCTATGGAAAATTGTAGAAAGCAAAGAACTTAAAGTTAACCTACCATTTGATCCAGCTATTCCACTGTTGGGTGTGCACTCAAAGGAAAAAAAGGCTATTAAAAAAAAAAAAAAAAAAGACACCCAGCCAGGCACGGCGGCTCTCTCTCATAATCCTAGCACTCTGGGAGGCTGAGGTAGGTGGATTGTGTGAGCTCATGAGTTCGAGACCAGCCTGAACAAAAGCAAGACTCCATGTCTACTAAAAAATAGAAAAACTAAATGAAGGAAGAAAAAAATAAAAAATAGAAAAACTGAGGCAAGAGGATCGCTTGAGCCCTAGATGGAGGTTGCTGTGAGCTGTGATGCCACAGCACTCTAACCATGGTGATAGCTGGAGACTCTGTCTCAAAAAAATAAAATAAAATAAATAAAAATAAAAAAGACCCCTGCGTGTGAATGTTTATAGCAGCACAATTCATAATCACAAAGATATGGAAATAACCCAAGTGCCCACTAATACATACATGGATTAATAACATGTAATCATACTATGGAGTATTTCTCAGCCTAGTATCCTTTTGGACAACGTAGAGGGAACCGGAAACCATTCTTCTAAGTGAAACATCAGAAGGATTGAGAAACACATGTGCCAATACCAATTGGAACTAATTCTCAAGGAAAATCAAGCTGGGGGGAAGAGGGCAGAGGAGATGAGTAAAATCACAGCTCTCGGGCACTGTGCACACTGCCTGGGGCATGCTTACATGTGTAGCTTTGACTCAACCTGTACAAAAATAAGCGTGTAAACAAAACATGTGTCACCCCTAATATTCAGAAGTTAAAATTTATAAGAGTTTCTTTAGCATGTTATTCTCGATGTTAAAAATAAAAAGACAGGAAAAGTGAGGACGTACTCATTTGCTAAGGCTGCGATCAGAAAACAGCACAATTCGGGGGACTTAAAGGATCTGAAACTTGTCTCCCAGTTCCGGAGGCAGGGGCTGTTGCTCCCTTCTGAGGATGGCGAGGCTGCGAGGAAGAATCCACTCCTTGCTTTGCCCCTAGTTTCTGGCGGTCTCTGGAATCATCAGCATCATCAGACTTAGGAAGGCAGCACCCTCCTCTCTGCCTTCATCTTCATGTGGCATTCTCCCTGTGTGCCTGCCTCCGTGTCCACATTTCCCCTTTTATAAGGACATCAGTCATATTAGACTAACATGAACTCTAACCACCTCATCTTAACTAATTATATCTGCAATGACTATGTTCATGTGAGGTCATTTTGAGCTACCGGGGACCAGGACTTCAACTTATGAATTGTAAGGTGTAATTCAACTCACAGAAGGGACTATAAGACGATGTCTGCTCATGTATCTGCTCATTTGTAAAAAATGAGGAGAAGGAGGAGGGGATTAAACCAGAAACCAAGGAGCTTGATAGCCAGGGATGGATAAGAGAGGGGTAGGAAAAAAAGGGGTCAAGGGAATGAGTTACCAGGGATAAGAAAGAAGTGACACTTCTGGGTAATTTTTCTTTTGCAGGAAGCGATGCTTCTGGGCATTTTTTTTTCTTTCATTGTAACACAATACTATTTCAAATGCCCTTCTCATCTTGGAGAAAACAAACAATTAAAACCAGCCAAATTGTTTGAGTAACCCAAAGTTGAATTCAAACAGTACCAAATGAGCCTAGTTGTACCCAACCAGAGTGAGAAGATGGGTAAGAAGAGGACTAACCTAAGGAAATTTGGAGAACACCTGTCATGATTGAAAACTATAAGGCTAGATACAAACTAAACTGTACAGAAATGCTATAATCCAGCTAGTGAGTAGACGTCCCAGAGGGGTATGGGTTAGCAACTGCAAGACACTGTGTATGCATATCAGCCTGAATAATAAGCAAATAGCAGAGGAGAATCGGGTTTCTTATTGCTGGAGAAAGAAGCTACAAACAAGGGAAGAGGAGAAGGTAGAATAAGCCCCATGGTGTTGATCTGAAATCAGGTATTGGCTGAAATCTTGGGTAAGAACTAAGAGTATTTCACGTATACAGAGATAAATACGAAAGTATGCATATGCCTGGATTAACCTACACACATGCATTTCCTAGCTCTGTCCACTGAGAGTGCCCAGAAACAAAGACACTTATAGCAATGAGCATACTTAGCACTCAGATGCTGGTTCTTAAACATCATTCTCCAGTACAACAACCAGGGCTCCCTTCAGAAATAATTGATTCCAGGGCTGAAGCAGGGGAAATATGACACAACCCTGGACTTTCCTCCGGCTCCAGAAAATAAAGTAGATTAAGAAAAAGTGAGGGAGGGGAAGAAGGAAGGGTTTTTCAAAAAATCACAGACCAAGCCCGGAAGGAGATCCCATGTCCAAAGTGACAATATTCGACTCTTAACCCATAACATAATGCCTATATTTCTATAGTGATATAAATAAACAAATGAATAAATAGATGGAGAACGAATGGCTCTTCTTGAGAAAAATCCTACTAAGTGCAAAAGAGAGAGGCAAATAGAAATTCTCCATCAGATAAACATCACAGTAAAAAGTGTAATGACAAGATGCAACGAGGGGTGCTAAAATCAGAGGGTGAAAGTTTAAGGGAAAACAGTATTTTGCACCATCTCAAAGTATCTCTCCAAGATACTGAACTACAAAAAGAAACATAGGAACTTCGCAATACAGTAACCCGACATATATTATCTTAACCAAGGGATCAAGGCCAGTATCACCAGTATCCATTCAATCTGACGTTGGGGTGCCTTGATAGCATGCGCTGAGAAGAACACAACTCCGTTTCTGTGGCCTTTGCTCAATCGTTAAAACATAATGAGACAAACCCATAGTAAGGGACATTCTACAAAATAACTGATCAGTACTCTTCAGAAATATTAAGGTCATGGCAGAAAGGGAAAAGAGACCCCATCAAGGATTGGAGATTAAAGAGAGATAACAATTAGATAAAATGTGGGGTCCTGAAACAGAAAATGATATTAGTGCAAAAACTGCTAAAATACTAATAAGGTCTTAAGAATGGTTAATTTCATTGTTCCACTGTTAATTTCCTGGTTTTGATCATTACAC
Source organism: Perodicticus potto (assembly GCA_963574655.1). Taxonomy (NCBI): domain Eukaryota; kingdom Metazoa; phylum Chordata; class Mammalia; order Primates; family Lorisidae; genus Perodicticus; species Perodicticus potto. Next base: position 15,426 of record CAUYRH010057376.1, read on the forward strand.
TATGGTTATGTAAGATTAACATGACGGGAAGCTGGGTGGGAGGTATATGAGAATTCTCTGTACTATTTTTGTAACTTTGCTAATAGGTTAAAATTAGTTCAAAATCTTAAAATTAAAAATATTAAGTTAAGGCTCGGCGCCTGTGGCTCAATGGGCTAAGGCGCCAGCCACGTACACCCGAGCTGGTGGGTTCAAATCCAGCCCAGTCCCGCCAAACAATGATGGCTGCAACCAAAAAATGGCCGGACATTTGGCAGGCGCTTGTAGTCCCAGCTACTTGGGAGGTGGAGGCAGGAGACTCGCTTGAGACCAGGAATTGGAGGTTTCTGTGAGCTGTGATGCCACAGCACTCTATCCAGGGTGACAGCTTGAGG
>CAUYRH010057378.1:0-35282 GCA_963574655.1 Perodicticus potto
AGATGATACATGGCATAGTTCAGTCAGTACAGTTCACTAAAGTTTCCTATGAGTTACTGTCTCGGTGTTGTTTTTTTTACATACCTGTTACTATCACAAGGGAGCAGTGTTCACATCAACAGCAGCTGAACATAAAAAGAAGAATCAGCATCCAGATTAAGTTCCCAGGGTACAGATATATATATATATTTTTTCTTGCAGTAGTTGATGATTTTACAGTACATGACTTTACATTTACCCAGTAATTATAATTCATGAAGTGTCGTTTTACCTCCAATATTGCTGCTTTCAACACAGCAGCTTCTCTCTACACACGTGTGGCTGGTCCACATAAGTACATTATGGCGCCAGCCCTGTCGCATACACCTCTATTTGTATGGGGGGGTATGTGATGGGTTGGTGCAGTGATGTCATCACGCAGGGTACTCGTATGTGGGTGTATCTGCAAGTGGGTGACCCACCCTGGAGACAGAGGAGCGGTGTCTCAGTTCCTAAGACCATCGCAAATACGTGTTTTCCAATGGTCTTAGGCAACCCCTGTGAAAGGGTCGTTCGGCCCCCAAAGGTGTCATGACGCACAGACAGAGAACCACTGATATATGGGATTGTTGACTTTTTTCATGTGGATTAGAGTTCTCTATAGATCCTAGTTATCGAGCTTTTGTCTGATTCAAAATGTGCAAATATCCTTTCCCATTTGTGTAGGTTGTCTTCTTTGCTTTGGGTGTTGTCTCCTTAGCTGTACAGAAGCTTTTCAGTTTAATTAATCCCCACTTGTTTATTTTTGTTATTGTTGCAATTGCCATGGAAGTCTTCATAAAGTCTTTCCCCAGTACAATATCTTCCAGTGTTTTTTCCTGTGCTTTCTTTGATGATTTTTATCATTTCATGCCTTAAATTTAAGTCCCTTTATCCATCTTGGATCAATTTTTGTGGGTGGAGAAAGGTGTGAATCCAGTTTCAGTCTTTTACATGTAGATATCCAGTTCTCCCAGCACCATTTATTGAATAAGAAGTCTTTCCCCCAGGGTATGTTCTTGATTGGTTTATCAAAGATTAGGTGATTGTAAGATGTTAGTTTCATTTCCTGGTTTTCTATTTGATTCTAAATGTCTGGGTCTCTATTTTTGTGCCAGTACCATGCCGTCTTGAGCACTATGGCTTTGTAGTACAGCCTAAAATCTGGTATGGTGATGCCTCCAGCTTTGTTTTTATTACTAAGAACTGCCTTAGCTGTACAGGGGTTTTTCTGGTTCCATACATAACGCAGAATCATTTTTTCCAAGTCTTGAAAGTACGATGTTGGTATTTTAATAGAGATGGCATTGAATTGGTACATTTCTTTGGAGAGTATAGACATTTTAACAATGTTGGTTCTTCCCAGCCATGAGCATGGTATGTTCTTCCATTTGTTAACATCCTCTGCTATTTCCTTTCTTAGGATTTCATAATTTTCTTTGTAGAGGTCCTTCACCTCCTTTCTTAGGTATATTCCTAAATATTTCATTTTCTTTGATGCTATGGTGAAGGGAATAGTGTCCTTAGTTAGCCTCTAATGTTGACTGTTATTGGTGTATATGAAGGCTATTAACTTGTGGATATTGATTTTATATCCTGAGACATTACTGTATTTTCTGATGACTTCCAGGAGTCTTATGTTTAAGTCTTTGGGGTTCTCTAAGTAGAAGATCATATCATCAGCAAAGAAGGAGAGTTGGACCTCCTCTGCTCCCATTTGGATGCCCTTTATTTCCTTGTCTTGCCTAATTGGCTAGCACTTCCAGCACTATGTTGACTAGTAATGGTGACAGAGGACAACCTTGTCTGGGTCCAGTTCTAAGAGGAAAAGCTTTCAGTTTTAACTCCATTCAGTAAAATATTAGCTGTGGGTTTGTCATAGATAGCTTTGATCAGTTTAAGAAATGTGCCATGCATACCTATACTCTTCAGTGTTCTAATTAGAAAAGGATGCTGGATTTTATCAAATACTTTTGTCTGCATCTATTGAGAGGATCATATGATCTTTGTTTTTGCTTCTGTTGATAAGGTGGATAACGTTTATGGATTTGCATACGTTAAACCAGCCTTGAATCCCTGGGGTGAAACCTACTTGATCATGATGTATGGCATTCTGATGATAAGCTGTAATCTATTGGCTAGGATTGTGTTGAGAATTTTTGCATCTATATTAGTGAAATTGGTCAGAAGTTCTGCTTTTTAGTTGGTTCTTTTCCTGGTTTTGGTATCAGGGTGATGTTTGCTTCATAGAACATGTTGGGGAAGATTCCTTCCTCCTCAGTTTTTTGGAATAATTTCTGCAGTACAGGAATAAGCTATTCCTTGAAGGTTTGATACAATTCTGGTGTAAAGCCATCTGGAGGAAATTTTTTTATGGTTTCTTTGATCTCAGTACTTGAAATTGGTCTGTTCAGGAGATCTGTATCTTCCTGGCTAAGTCTAGGGAGAGGGTGTGATTCCAAATATTGATCCATTTTCTTCACATTATCGAATTTCTGGGCATAGAGTTTCTGGTAGTATTCAGAGATAATCTCTTGCATCTCTTTGGCATTTGTTGTTACTTCTTTATCATTTCTGATTGAGGTTACTAGAGATTTTACTTCTTCATTTCTACTTAGTTTGGCCAAAGGTTTATCTATTTTATTTATTTTTTTCAAAAAACCAACTCCTTGTTTCATTAATTTTCTGAATGATTGTTTTCAATTTCATTAATCTCTGATTTAATTTTGGATATTTCTTTTCTTCTGCTGGGTTTAGGTTTAGATTGTTCTTCTTTCTCCAATCCCATAAGATGGCTTGTGAGTTTGTTGATGCGCTCTCTTTCTGTTTTTTGAATGTAGGCATCTAAAGGGATAAATTTTCCTCTCAGAACTGCTTTTGCTGTATCCCACAGGTTTTGGTAGCTTGTGTCTTCATTATTGTTATGCTCAAGGAAGCTAATGATTTCCTCTTTTATTTCTTCCTGCACCCAAGTGTCACTCAACAGAAGGTTGTTTAATTTCCATGCATTAGTGTGGGGTTGAACGTTTTTGTTGGAGTTGAGTTCCACCTTTAGTGCCTTGTGGTCTGAGAAGATACAAGGTAAAATTTCAATTGTTTTGATTTTGTTGAGGTTTGTTTTATATCCTAATATATGATCAATTTTGTAGAATGTTCCATGGGGCGATGAGAAGAATATGTATTCATTATTTTGGGGATGAAGTGTTCTGTATGTGTCTATCAAGCACAGTTCTTCTAGGGTCTCATTTAAGTCCCTTACATCTGTGTTTAATTTCTGTTTATAGAGGATCTGTCCAGCTCTGTAAGAGGAGTGTTAAAGTCTCCTGTTATTATGGTATTATGGGATATCATATTGCTCAGACTAAGGAATTCTGTTTCAAGAATCTAGGAGCATTTAAATTGAGTGCATAAATATTTGGAATTGAAATGTCTTCTTGTTGTATTTTTCTCTTGACCAGTATAAAGTGACCATCTTTGTTTTTTTTTTACTTTAGTTGCTTTAAATCCACATGTATCTGAAAATAAGATTGCAACCCCTGTTTTCTTCTGAATTCTGTTTGCCTGAAAAATTGTCTTCCAACTCTTAACTCTTGAGTTTTTCATTTGTCTTTTGAAGCTAGGTGTGTTTCCTGCAGACAGTAAATGGATGGCTTGTGTTTTTTAATCCAGTCAGCCAATCTATGCCTCTTCAGTGGGAAATTCAAGCCATTAACATTTATTGAGATAATTGATAGGTGTAGGAGCATTCTATTTATCTTATTTTGTGAAAGTCCATTGCTTAGTTTTGTCTTTTGCATCATTGTGGAAGTTAGGTTCTGTACTTTAATTTCTGAGTTCTTACTTTGCTGGTGTTCCATTGTGATGGTCAGTGTGTAAAATAAGTTGAAGTTTTTCCTGTATAGCTGGTCTTGTGGCAAATTTCCTCAATGTTTGCTTATCAGTAAAAGATTTGATTTCTCCATCAATTTTAAAGCTTAACTTAATGGGATATAGAATTCACAGCTGGAAATTACTCTGTTTAAGTAGATTAAAGGTAGATGACCATTGTCTTTGTGCTTGGAAAGTTTCATTAGAGAAGTCTGCAGTCACCCTGGTGGATTTGGCCCTGTAGGTCAATTGGCACTTACTCCTGGCAGCTTGAAGAATCTTTTCTTTGGTCTTGACTTTGGACAGGTTTATCTCAATGTGTCTTGGAGAACCTCGTTTAGAGTTGAGGCGACCTGGGGTCCGATATCCCTCTGAAAGGAGTGTGTCAGAATCCATGGTGATATTTGGGAGGTTTTCATTTATAATATTCTGTAGTATGGCTTCCATTCCCCTGGGGCATTCTTCTCCCCCTTCTGGGATACCTATAATTCATATGTTTGAACACTTCATGAAGTCCCATAATTCTGTCAGTGAACGTTCTACTTTCTCTCTCTTCTTTTCTGCCTCTTTAGCTATCTGAGTTATCTCAAGAGCTTTGTCCTCTACCTCTGAGATTCTTTCTTCTTCATGGTCTAATCTGTTGTCGATACTTTCTATTGCATCTTTAAGTTCCCTAATTGCTTCAGTTCCTTCACCTCTGCTGTATCCTTTCTATATTCTTCATGTCATTCGTCTCTTATTTGAATCTGTTTTTGGATTTCCTTTCAGTTATTTTCCACTCTCTCAGCAATTTCCTTCATTGTTTTCATCATGTGTATTTTAAATTCCGCTTCTGTCATTTCTAACATTTCTTTATAGATGGAATACTTTGCAGTAGCTACCTTCTGGTCCCTTGAAGTGGTTGCCCTGGACTGGTTTTTTATGTTGCCAGGATTTTTCTGCTAATTCTTACTCATGAGTGTTTTCGTTTACGTGTTTTCTTGGCCTAATTTTCCTTTCACTTCCTCTTGCTCTTTAAGTTACCATACCTTTGGACTAAGGTTATGATGAGTTCTTTTGGTACAGGACCAAAAGGATGAGAAGATTGAAGAGCAAGGAGGGAAGAAAGATTTAAAAAAAAAAAAGCAAAGCAAAGAAATAAAAAATAAGCAAGGAAATAAAAAAATTTTTTAAAAGAAAAAAGAGAGAGGAGAGGGGGTGAGTAAAAGGGAATATTAACAAAAAGAAGAGAGGCAAAGAAAGAGGGAGACAGGAGTAATAAAGGTGCACAGTAGGGTACTTGGATGCAAACCTAAAAACCCCATTCTCTGGAGGTGCTGGGTTGGGTGGTTCCCCTGAGGTCAGCAGCTCTTTGCCAGCCTGTTCACACACAGAGCCCACAAGCCACCTGCACCAAATAGAGAGGAAAGACAAAAGTCCTATAAATCAAACCAAAACAAACAAACAGCAACCCTTACAAGTTAAAATTGGGGGAAAAAACAAATAATAGAGGCAGAAAGAGTTGCAAAAATGAAGTTATTATTAAAGAAGGCAACAATGGAAAATTTTATGTAAACTAGAAAAATGAAGCAAGAAAAGAAATAAAAGAAAAATCTAGAGGGAAATTTTTGAAGAAAAATAAAAACAAAGCCATATATTTATCTTGCTGAATATCGTCTGGGCTACAGGTGATCTTCTGGGGTATGACATGTTAATCTCTGTATGAGACAGAGACTGGAGGCCTCTGCTGATTTCTCAAACCCTGCAGGGTTGAGAGCCTAAATCATTCCTCAGCCTGCTTAAAAGACACTGTAAACCCTTAGCCGTGGCTAAGCAGAAGTTTTCCAGGACAGCACTTGTTGCTGGGATCTCTCCTGAAGTGGCTGCCTGCTTATCCAGTGTGCCAAAACTGGTTTCACTCTATGCCCCTGAGGGCCGAGTTTCAAGGCAGACTCAACTACTGCCCAACACTGAAATCTCCGCTCTTCCCCAGCGTCTCAGGTCCAGCCTTTGGCACTGCTCAGTCACTAGATCACTTGCCCAAGGTCTCCCAGCCTGAGCCTGGCTCTGCGACCCTGAGGGTGGAGCCTGCAGGGGCAGTTCTCCCCCAATGGCTGTGCTCAGCCCTCAGCCAAACAGTATTAGCTCCCTTCCGGCTCAGCTGCTCAGTCTAGACAACACTTAAAGTTATCCACACACTCAGGTGGCGCCTGTGGCTCAAAGGAGTAGGGTGCCAGCCCCATATACCGGAGGTGGTGGGTTCAAACCCAAACCCAGCCAAAAACTATAAAAAATAATAATAATAAAAAGTTATCTACACTCTCGCCCAAGTTCTTTTAAGGTAGTTCAACTGAGTGCCCGAGTCCAAAAAAACAGAACAGCCCATAGGGAAGGCCTTCCCCGTTTGTAATCTTGCTGCTGTTAGTTACAACAGTGGGAGCCATGGCCTCAGACCCACCACACAACCACTTGTCAGTTCTCCACTGCTTTTGTTGGGCTTCAGTCCAGAAGTCTCTCGCTATCAGATCCCTGTGTCCCCAAAGAGATGTTCCTGGGCATAGCCCACAAGCTAGAGATGCCTGGGGTCTTCTCTCCCCAATCTTACTGAAAGAAGCTGTTACTCAACTGCCATCATCTCCCCCCCTCCCCCAACCTTTTGTGTTTTTTTTGACAGAGTCTTACTTTGTTGCCCCTGTTGACTGCTGTGACGTCGTAGCTCACAGCAACCTCAAACTCTTGGGCTCAAGCAATCCACCTGCCTCTGCCTCCCTTGCCTGGTTCAAATACATTGTAAAAGCAGCCCAAATTAATTCTGACTTTACCATAACTTTAGAACTCTTTGTAATTATTATTAATACACATATATTAAATCCAGTAGTAAAATTCAACACTAGAGCTCTTTTTAGAAAGTCTTTGTAGAGAGAACTAATCATCGGTGCTTTATCAGAAATGAAACTATGAATGATGGAAAGAAACTGATACAAAGATAATAGAAGTGGGAGAATAAGAATAAAGAATCCTGACCATTTTTATTGATATATATTTGTATATGTTAACAGGGTACATGTGATTTTTTTTTTTTTATTTTTGCGGTTTTTGGCCGGGGCTGGGTTTGAGCCCACCACCTCTGGTGTATGTGGCCAGTGCCCTACTCCTATGAGCCACAGGCGCCACCCCATGTTTTTTTTACACACGGTATATAATGATGACGGTGTCTAGAGTGTCTACATCACTGAGCTTGAGCCTTTAGAGTCAACTTCCCCAGCACAGATGGTACCGTGCCACTTTGGTAATTCATACTCACGTGTATTCGATAGATTGATAGGTTTATATAACTTGTTAGAGCGAGATTTTCAGTGTCGTTTGCCTAGACAAACCTCTGACATTATTTTCTTATACTTTAAAATTGACTAATTTAGTTAAGAAGTTAAGAGTAAGTGGTGACAATATGAAAATGTTGAAGTTTTTTTTTTCTTTTTTTGCCTCAGGCAGGCAAGAGATTTCAGTTTGCCTGTGGCGTACCTAACCTACCCCCATTTACTTAAGACATTGGTCTGCCTCCTTTTCTAAAACGACACTGAGTTCTTTTTGCATGTTTTGATATCCCAGTTACAATGTCCCACTCTATTTTGAGTGAACACAAGAGGCTTACTGAGATGAATTACTAAGAAACTCAACCTATTCTGAGAAATACCCTTTTTCTCTACTAAATGATATATATTTTTAAAGTGTGGTAATCTATCTCCTAAAAGCCTACATATTGTGAACTCATGACTTGAGTAAGTATTTGAAACGATTGGATTATTTTATGTCATGAAATGTATTTGTGGTAAGTTATAAAAGTTAGGAATGTTTTTGTTCTGTGCATAAGGATCTCCAATGTTGAGAATGGTATTTGGCACATCAACATCAAACATATTTGTTGAATGAATGTATTATTCTCTATATATTGTGTTTCTATATTTCTGTTCATTAAAAAGAACATCTTATTTCTAATCTCACAAAAGTGTTTCCTGCAAATGTGAATGATAGCAAACACATTCCTAGCAGTTTGAACATTACTTGTCTTACTCCTCTTTATAGTTATAGTAATTTTTGCTTCTGTACTTTTTTGTTTTGTTTTGTTTTTTTGTAGAGACAGAGTCTCACTTTATCGCCCTCAGTAGAGTGCTGTGGCATCACAGCTAACAGCAACCTCCAACTCCTGGGCTTAGGCGATTCTCTTGCCTCAGCCTCCCGAGTAGCTGGGACTACAGGCGCCCACCACAACACTTGGCTATTTTTTTTAGCCATTTTGCCGGGGCCAGGTTTGAACCCACCACCCTCAGTACGTGGGGCCGGTGCCCTACTCACTGAGCCACAGGCGCCACCCGCTTCTGTACTTTTTTAAGTTATCAGTTTTTAATCTGTAAAGAGCTATACAGAACATTAACAGTGTTAGGTTGCCCGTTATACCCAAATCGTTACATCACATGCATGCTAAAAATTTATAGTAGAAATACTGTGCTCTAGAGCAGGCGTCCTCAAACTTTTTAAACAGGGGGCCAATTCACTGTCCCTCAGACTGTTGGAGGGCCGGACTATAGTTTAAAAAAAAACTATGAACAAATTCCTATGTACACTGCACATATCTTATTTTGAAGTAAAAAACAAAACAGGAACAAATACAATTCACACCAATGCATGTGGCCCGCGGGCCATAGTTTGAGGACCCCTGCTCTAGAGTATACTGCTAGCAAGGAAACACGCCATCCTGAAAGCTTTAGACTAAAACAAGTTTGTTGTTGGCTAGGCACACTGGTTTACACCTGTAATACTAGCACTGTGGGAGGCCAAGACAAGAGGGTCATTTGAGCTCAGTACTACAGGACCAGTCTAAGCAACAGTGAGACCCTGTGTCTACTTTTAAAAATAGAAAAATTAACCAGGAGTGGTGGCGGGCACCTGTAGTCCCAGCTACTTGGAAGGCAGAGGCAGGAGAATTGCTTGAGCGCAGGAGTTTGAGTTTGCTGTGAGCTGTGATGCTACTACACTCTAGACTGAGAAACAGACTCGGCCTTGAAAAAGTTGTTTTTTCTGCAGTAAATAGGTGAGCATTGTCAAAAAAAAAAAAAAACAAGAAACTTATTCTTAGGTCATTTTTATTTGTACCATCATTTTCAGTTGCTAACCTGAACATTATTGATCATGAAGTATTCTGCACCTTCATATATAACCTTTTGAGGTACTCAGAAAAAAAATGTTTCAATCTTGCTTACAGCCTAGTACACAAATTTCTAAGTAACTGCTAGAAATTTTAAGTACTAAGTTTCACAGGAAGGGTGGTAGAGTAAAATTTGTATCAGTATGAGTGAATAAGCCATAACAGTGCCCCTAACACACATGCATTCATTTAAATATGGCTTCTCCTTTTTTAAAATTAGATAATACATGGTATTTCATCGATATAATACGTAGTAACTACATCTATCTAGTCTGATGAAGTCTTCCTCCACCTAAACCCCACTCACCCAGGTCCCTCTCTACAGATCACCTGTATCTTTGCTGAACAGTCTGTGCATTTACAAGAAAATGTGTGTGTATATATACATGTAGGTCTATATGTACACATATATACACTTTTCCATAATGTGTATTTTTTCACTTTATATTGTCGCCTACCGGCGCAAAAGAGGGACCTGTTGCGACCCGGCAGGAGGGGGGAAGAGTTGACCTGAGTGACAGGTGGGAAATGAAAAGGGACATGGAGACGAGAGCCAGGACGGCACTGGGGGGATGACGCGGCCAGGGCTGGGCCAGCACCTGAACCGGGGAAACAGCTTTATTTTACAGCATCTTAACAAGTGCATAAATCTTAACACATGGGGTAGAGATCATCCTTAAAAAGGAAAAACTGTGTGCTTGTCGATAACAAGGAAAGTACGCATGGGCTATGTGACTTCTGGTAGGTGGAAAGAATATTGTTAAAGGGGAGTGGCTCGGGGTTGCTCCCTGAGCATTTCCCAGGCTGTGGGGGGCCCTGCCACCCGAGGCCGAGTTTGTTTTGTTTTCTTTGAGTCTCACTCTGTTGCCCTAGGCTAGAGTGCCGTGGCCTCATAGCTCACAGCAACCTCAAAATCTTGGGCTTAAGCAATCCTTTGCCTCAGTGTGCCGAGTAGATGGGACGACAGGAGCCCACCACAATGCCTGGCTAGTTTTTCTATTTAGTAGAGACAGGGTTTCACTCTTGCTCAGGCTGGTCTCCAGCTTCTGAGCTCAGGTGATCCACAAACCTCAGTCTCCCAGAGTGTGAGCACCACAGGCATGAGCACCACACCTGGCCAATTAAGGCTGAGTGTTTTTTGTTTGTTTGTTTGTTTTGCAGTTTAGGCCATGGCCAGGCTTGAACCTGCCACCCCCGGTATATGGGGCCAGCACCTTACTCCTTGAGCCACAGGCACTGCCCAAGGCTGAGACTTTTGAGGATTAAAACCATCCAACAGAGCTTAAGGACTTCGGGTCCAGGAATCTTAGAGCTCAGTTCTGATATCCCTAGAGCCCAAGTGTTCTCTGGATAAAGGCTGACAGAGTGGTGGGATGTGATGGGGAGAGATCTAGAGAGGCCTTTGATACAAAGTCAAAAATGAGCTTAAAAGGAGCCCTGTGCTCTGTAACTCTCTCCTTGTTCTCCCAACTTCTCTTGGCCGACTACAAAGTCAAGAGCCTGGCACCCACCCAAAAGACCTCTGAATCTTTCTCACTCCCATTATGATGGGCTGCTTCCCAGTAGCCAGCCACACTTCTTGCAGAATCATTCCTTTTTCTTTTTTTGAGAAAGAATCTTATTCTGTCACCCTATGTGGAGTGCCATGGCATCATCATAGCTTAAAACAACCTTAGTCTGTTGGGCCTCAAGTCATCCTTTTGCCTCAGCCTCCTTAGTAGCTGGGACTACAGGCACCCCCCACGACGCCCACCTAGTTTTTCTGTTTTTAGTAAAGATGCAGTCTTGTTCTTGCTCAGGCTGGTCTTGAACTCCTGAGCTCAAGCAATCCATCTGCCTTGGCATCCCAGAGTGTTAGGATTTCAGGTGTGAGCCACTGTGCCCGGCCCTGTTTCTATTCTTTTCACTGCTAAAGTCTTGGCTGCTGAGACAGCTTTCCTTCTTTCCATTCGTTCCTTTTTGCTTAATGCTCTCTCTTTGTCAGTTCCTCTCATTCATTCCTCTTGATTCCAGGTCTCTGATCTTTATTCCTTTCGGATTTCTTTTCCTTCTTCTCTCCCTTCTTTCATAAAGCGAAAGCCTTGCTCTCTCCTCCCTAAAGTGAAGGGCAGTAGTGTAGTAAAACAAATTGCTGTCAACAAAAGTACATTTCCACTGTATTCATACCCATGCAGAGAAGATTTATAAGGGTCTCTTGCCCTGCACTGCTATGTAAATGTGGTAATCTAATGGAAATATGCTATCTAAGGTGTCTGAGGATAAAGCCACCATAAAAACTATCAATTACCCGCTAGAGCTTGGATTTAGTTAACCCACTCATTGCCTTACCTGCCTCCTGCCTTTTCCCCTCTGGGGAACAACTTGATATGACAGCTTATAAAAGGTGCTTTCTGCCTCCTTGGGCCCGTGGAGGTCATTCCAGGGATCAAATATGTGTAAAGTGCTTGGGAAGTTACAAAGTCCTACATAATTCAAGGGTATTATTATTATTTCTGTTGTCATGTGGGCTACTTTTATGGCTCTTTGATTTGACAGATGTCCACTTTGTCTGTCAAACTGGGCTAACCCCAGGCTTGTGTGTCTGTAGCCTTCTCTTGCCTGCCCGCATCTATAAGTAATACCCTCTTTTTTCCTTCTTTCTCAGTAGCCCCTGGGAACCCCAGAAGCACATTGTTCATTGTTGTTTGTCCTAGAAGTTTAAGAAGAAGATAAGCTATTGAGAGAGATGAGAATCTTCTGACTAGCTCTTCACATTCCTACCTGGACAGAGTGGAGGATGGGGGCAGGTCCACAGGAGTGATGGGGAACTGGATGGGAGGATAGGCCTCAGCCACGGCCAGACCCCATGGCAGCTGTACTGAGGGCCTTGGAATTGCATGTGCTGCCCTAGATTACTCAGTGGCTATGCTCAAAGAGGCCTATATTACCCTCTGTTTCTAAGATAGCCAGAAGAACCTGGTGGTTAAAGGCCCAGGGTATGAGTCTTGAGTTTAAATCCCAGCTCTGCTATTTTCCAAATTTCCTCTCATTTTTCTTATTTGCAAAATGTCAGTGATAATAGCGTCTGCATCATAGAGTTGTTGTGAGGAATAAACACCCTAAGCTTGTGAAGAATTTAGCAAGTCATAAAACAATTTTGTTGTTCTAAGTACCAGTCAGAATGTTTTCTAGATTATGGGCTTGCCTGTCAAAGACTTGGCCACTGTGGATACAGACCTTGCCTGGTGACCTTCCGCAGGTCTAGGTTGTGACTACTTCCCTTGGGATTAGGATGTTTCAACCTAGCAGCTCCTGGGGGCTGAAGTTGAGGGACTGGAGGAGGCAATGGAAAGGCAAGAAGAGTTTTGGGGGAGGTGGGTGTCTCTTCCGTAGAAATGTCAAGAGTCAGAGCTGAAAGTGAGGGAGGTGGCGGGGGTGGGGGGAGGAAGGAAGAATATAGGATGTCTCCAAGCTGCCAGAATCCGGATGGGGCTGCAGCTCTGGGGCCCTGGCACTTCCTGCCACCCCCAGTCTTGGAAATGAGTCACTAGAGGGAGGAGTGATGGAGGCATCATGCTCTGCCCACAGAGCATCAGGTTCTGTTCCCCAAAAGAGGACTAGTGGGAGGGAGAAAGAGACCCAGAGCTTAGGGGTCCAAGGAGCAAGGTACCAGGAGAGTGAGGAGGAGTTCCTAAGGCTCAGCATGACTATTGCAAGGCCAGTGAGGCAGGCTCTATCTTCCACCTTCTGTACCAGCTTCATTGACCATCCTGGCCATGAAAAATTAATTCCCAGTTGTTCTTCTGATTTCTGCCTCTGCACATCCTAGGTTGACTCCATGCCTTTTCTCCAAAGGGAAGAGTTCACATCCTTCTAGTAACCTGCAGTATGAGAGAAAACAAAGGTCTACTCCTCCTTTTTCCATCTAGCCAACTCTTAAATTCTCCTCTTATTTATTTATTTTTGAGACAGAGTCTCTCTATGTTGTCCTCTTGGGCCTAAGTGATTCTCTTGCCTCAGCCTCCCAAGTAGCTGGGACTAAAGGAGCCCACCACAATGTCTGGCTATTTTTGTGTTGTAGTTGTCATTGTTGTTTGGCAGGCCTGGACTGGATTCAAACCTGCCAGCTTCGGTGTATATGGCTGGTACCCTAGCCACTGAGCTACAGGCGCCAAGCCTCTCCTCCCCTTTAATAAACCATTTTCTTTGCCCCCAAAAACCTGTCTCCAACTCTGTTGTCACCCATGCCTCATTTGGGGGATTTTTTTTTTCCAGGAATGCTTGATTCCTCAGTCTTCTAGCTCCTCAAAGTTGGGGTTTTCATTTGTCCCTATGTTAGTCATAAATATACAGACAAAGTCCCCTAATACTATATGTGTGTGTGTGTGTGTATATATACATATATATACATATTTTTTTTGCGGTTTTTGGCCGGGGCTGGGCTTGAACCCGCTACCTCCAGCATATGGGGCCAGTGCCCTACTCCTTTGAGCTACAGGCACTGCCACCAATACTATATTTTCTTCCTTTCTCCTCAACTCTTCTTTATAGTTTCCATTTGCTGAGCACCTACTATGTGCCGAGTGTCTTTACACATTAATGTAATCCTTATAATAACCTAATGCCCATTTTATAGATAAGAAAACGGAGCTCAGTGAGGTTAAGTAACTTGTTCAACTTGTTATTTTTGGCTTAGTGCCCGTGGTACAGTGGTTATGGCACCGGCCATGTACATCAAGGGTGGCAGCTTTGAACCCACCCTGGGCCAGGTAGACATCAATGACAACTGCAACAACAACAACAAAAATAGCTGGGCCTTGTGGCGGGCACCTGTAGTCCCAGCTACTTTGGAGGCTGAGGCAAGAGAATCGCTTAAGCTCAAGAGTTGGAGGTTGCTGTGAGCTGTGATGCCATGGCACTCTACCGAGGGCCACCTAGTGAGATTCTGTCTCAAAAACAAACAAACAAACAAAAAACCACCTTGTTATTTATTTATTTATTTTTGAGGCAGAGTCTCGAGCTGTCACCCTGGGTAGAGTGCTATAGCTCACAACAACCTCCAACTCTTGGGTTCAAGTAATCCTCTTGCCCCAGTTTTTCTATTTTTAGTAGAGACAGGGTCTTGCTTTTGCTCAGGCTGGTCTTGAACACATGAGCTCAAGCAATCCATCCTCCTCAGCCTCCCAGAGTGCGAGAATTACAGGTGTGAGCCACCATGCCTGGCCAAAAAACTTGTTATTTTTAAATACAGCAATTAGACCTGTTAGTGGTAATAATTTTATATAGAATTTTTGGTTAATTTGTGGGTTGCGAATTGCTTTATTGAGATGTAATTTATATACTATACAATTCACCCATTTAAAGTGAATGATTTAAAGTTTTTTAGTATATTTACAGAGTTGTGCAGCCATCACCACAGTCAATCATAAAACATTGTCATCACCCCCAAAAGAAACTCCATATCCATTTGTAATCATTCCCCACCTTCTCCCTGTGGGTTTGAACCAGCCACCTCTGGTATATGGGGCCAATGCCCTATTCCTTGAGCCACAGGTGCTGCCCCAGTACTTCATTTTTTTTATTGCTGCATAATAGTCCAATGTATGGGCATACCACATTATATTTGTCCATTTATCAGTTGCTAGGCATTTGGAGTGTTTCTGCTTTTGGCTATGATAAATTATGTTCCTATGAACATTCATGTACAAATTTTTGTGTGAACATGTTTTCAGTTTTCTTGTGTATATATCAAGGTGTGGAATTGCTAGGCCACATAGTAGCTCTGTGTTTAACCGTTTGAGGAATTGGCAGGCTGCAATACTACTAGCAGTTTATAAACATTCCAATTTTCCACATCCTTTCCAACATTTACTACCTATCATCCTATCATATTTTTTATAGCCATAAGTGGCATTTTCTTTCTTTCTTTTTTTTTTTTAGAGACAGAGTCTCACTCTATCACCCTCAGTAGAGTTCTGTAGCGTCACAGCTCACAGCAACATCCAACTCCTGCGCTTAGGCAATTCTCTTGCCTCAGCCTCCCAAGTAGCTGGGACTACAGGCACCTGCCACAATGCCCGGCTATTTCTTTTTGTTGCAGTTTGGCCGGGGCCAGGTTTGAACCCATCACCCTCGGTATACGGGGCCGGCGCCCTACTCACTAAGGCACAGGTGCCACCCTTTTTTTTTTTTTTTTTTTTTGAGACAGAGTTTCACTAAGTCGCCCTTGGTAGAGTGCCATGGAGTCACAGCTCACAGCAATCTCAAACTCTTGGGCTTAAGTGATTCTCTTGCCTCAGCCTCCCACACAGCTGGGACTACAGGGCCCACCACAATGCTGTTTAGCTGGCTCAGGCTAGGTTTGAACCTGCCAGGCTCAGTGAACCTGCCAGGCTCAGTGTATGTGGCCAGCACCCTACCCACTGAGGTATAGGCGTGGCCCATAAGTGGCATTTCATTGTGGTTTTGTTTTTCTTTTTCTTTTTTTTTAGATAGAGCCTCAAGCCTGGGTAGAATGCTGTGGCATCACAGCTCACAGCAACCTCCAACTCCTGGGCTCAAGCGATTCTCCTGCCTCTGCCTCCCAAGTAGCTGAGATTACAGGTGCCTACCACAACACCCAGCTATTTTTTGGTTGCAGCCATAATTGTTTGGTGGGCCTGGGCTGGATTCAAACCTGCCAGCTCAGGTGTATGTGGCTGGTGCCTTAGCTGCTTGAGCCACAGGCGCCGAGCCGTGGTTTTAGTTTTCATTTCCCCTGATAGCTTATGATGTTGAGCATCTTTTAATGTGTTTTTGGCTATTTGAAAATATTCTTTAGTGAAATGTCTATTTAGCTCCCTTGCCCATGTTTTAATTGAGTTGTCTTTTTATTATTGAATTGTGAAAGTTCTTTACTCTAGATTCAAGTCTCTTTTCAGATATATTATTTGCAAATATTATCCAACGAGTTGTCTTTTTCACTTCAAACGTGGTATCCTTTGAAGCAAAATCATTTAAATGTGGATAAACTGTATCCTTTTTTTCTGTCATATGTCCTTTTGTTGTCACATCTCAGAAGGCTTTGCCCAACCCTAAGTCATAAAGACTTAGTGTTAAAATTTCTTCTGAGAGTTTTATGGTTTTAGCTCTTACATTTAAGTCTGCCATGCATTTCAAGTTCATTTTTTTTGTTTGAGACAGAGTCTCACTATGTCACCCTTGGTAGAGTGCTGTGGCGTCACAGCTGACAGCAACGTCAAACTCTTGAGCTTCAGCAAGTCTCTTGCCTCAGCCTCCCAAGTAACTGGGACTACAGGTGCCTGCCACAACGCTTGGCTACTTTTTCTTGCAGTTGTCGTTGTTTAGCTGGCCTGGGCCAGGTCTGGACCCGCCAGCCTTGCTGTGTGTGGCTGGTGCCGTAGCCACTGTGCTGCAGGTGCCGAGCCTGTTTCAATTTCATTTTTGTATATAGCGTGAGGAAGGCGGCCAAGTTCATTCTTTTGCATGTGGATTTATAGTTGTCCCAGCACTATTTGTTGAAATTCTTTCATAATTGAATTGTCTTGGCACCCTTACTGAAAATCAGTTGACCATAAATGTGAGGGTTTACTCTGGCACTTCAAATGTTATTTTTATTTTTATTTTTTGAGACAGTCTCACTTTGTCACTGTGGATAGAGTGCTATGGAGTCATAGCTCACAGCAACCTCATACTCTTGGCCCTAAGTGATCCTCTTGCCTCTGTTTACCCAAAGCGAGTGGAATAGAGAAACGCCAGCACACTGAGTCCAAATTAAGCAAGGGTCCTCTATTTTTTTTTTTTTTGGTTGGGGTTGTCATTGTTGTTTTTGGCTGGCCCGGACTGAGTTTGAACCCGCTAGCCTTGGTGTAGTGGTCAGTGCCTTACCCACTGAGCTGCGGGCGCTGCCCCTGGACACTCAAATCTTAAAAAATTTTCCTTTTTTACTATCTCTGCTGCTTGAATCAGAACACACACACACACACACACACACACACACACACACACACACACACACACGGTGCCAAAAAATTGTAGAGAGATAGGGGTATAAGCTGGAGGAGAAGTGAACTTAACTCTTTCCTAGTGGACAGAGAAAGGATGATTGAAATTGCTCATTTAGCAAACGATTTAACCAGCTGTAGAAAATCCTATTAAATGACAATTCTTATCTCAGTCCCTTGCCTCTGGGAAGAACGACTCTGGGCTTTGTGAGGACCAGGGCCGTCTTGGTTAAATCCAGTCAAACAACCAGAACCAATAAGAAGCTAAAACTCAGAGACAGACCATCTTTACTAGGTCTCCCAGCCTCTTCTTACCGCTTCACCCTAGTCCTTCTAGTCCCTCTTGTCATCTGTCAGTTATCTGGTTAAGTTGCACCTTTTCTCTGCTCATTGTAATATAAAGAGCAAGCATTTTGTGGGTCCCCATTAAGCAATGTGATCAGCACCAGTTATCTAATGAGACTCTGGAAAGTCATGATTTAAAATTCTGTCCTCAATTGTAACTGGGCTTTGTCTGGAGCCAATGTGGTACTTTCAGTGACAAACTAATTGCACTCCATGCCTGGACCCCTGTTCTCAGCCTGAGTTTGGCCCCAGGGAAAATTCACCCTCTGTCAAAGGAGCTGATCTCTACTTTGTTTTGAAAGGAGATTATGTGTCCTTTGAGCTCAGGGAGTAATGAGTGGACTTGCTTACTTCTATCCTGTATCATCAGGGCCTCTGAACAAGGAAGAAAGAGGATGAGACTAAAGGAAAATGCAGGGACACTAGAGACTATCAGCTACCTGCGGGCAGAGAGTTTTATCTGATTGGCTCTCTACTCTTTCCATAGTGTCTGTATACTACCTAGAACATAGAAGGGGCTCCAGAAATACTGTATTTTGCCATGTATAATGTGCACTGTTTGGGCCAAACTTTCAAGAAAAGTCTTTTTTTATTTATTTTTATTTTTTATTTTCTTTTTTTTTTGAGACAAAGTCTCACTATATTGTCCTTGGTAGAGTGCTGTGGCATCACAGCTCACAGCAACTTCAAACTCTTGGGCTTAAGCGATTCTCTTGCCTCAGCCTCCCAAGTAGCTGAGACTGGCTGGGTTCAAACCCACCAGCTCTTGTGTATGTAGCTGGTGCCCTAGCCGCTGAGCTACTACAGGTCCCGAGCCAATTTTTTTCTTTTTTTTTTTAAATTTCAGATTATTATGAGGGTACAAATGATTAAGATACAATATTTGTGTTTGTTAGGTGAGGTTCCTCTTGTAGTTGTAGTTGTGTCCTATACCCAGGAGGTGTGCCACATACCCTTACATTGTGGGTGTTTTTTTTTTTGAGACAGAGCCTCAAGCTGTCACCCTGGGTAGAGTTCTGTGGCATCACAGCTCACAGCAACCTCCAACTCCTGGGCTCAAGTGATTCTCCTGCCTCTGCCTCCCAAGTAGCTGGGACTACAGGCGCCCACCACAACGCACGGCTATGTTTTGGTTGCAGCTGTCGTTGTTTGGTGGGCCCAGGCTGGATTCAGGTGTATGTAGCTGGTGCCTTAGCCACTTGAGCCACAGGTGCCAAGTTGTGGGGTTTTTTATTTTTAGAGACAGAGTCTCACTTTGTTACCCTCGGTAGAGTGCTGAGACATCCTAGCTAACAGCAACCTCAAACTCTTGGGCTCAAGCGATTCTCTTGCCTCAGCCTCCCAGGTAGCTGAGGCAAGGGAATTTTTAGAGACGAGGTCTCGCTCTGGCTCAGGTTGGTCTTGAAGCTGTGAGCTCAGGCAATCCACCCGTCTCGGCCTCCCAGAGTGCTAGGATTACAGGCATGAGCCACTGTCAGGTGGGTTTTTTTTTTTTTTTTTTGGAGATAAAGCGTCATTCTGTCACCCTGGGTAGAGTGCCATGGAGTCATAGCTCATAGAATCCTCAAACTCTTGGGCTTCAGCAGTCTTCTTGCCTCAGCCTCTTGAGCAGCTGGGACGCCCAGCACCTGATAAATGAAGGAATAGAATTTTCCACTTTTGATTGTTGAGAATAGTATTGCTATGAACATTTTGTGTACAAGTTTTTGTCTGAATACCTGTTTTCAGTTCTTTGGGGGTATATCAGCTAGCAAGCTCTTCTCTTTGTAAACTTTCCACTACCCCTCTGGACACCTAATACATTTTGAAGAAAATTCATGCTGGAGACTAAAGGATAGCTTTTTTTTTTAAGATCTGTGCTTAGTTTAGATGTAGTTTCCTGGAAGACATGGATTTTTGTGTCTAAAAGTGATGAACCTTCTAGCTAGAAAATTCCATACTTGCTCTGTTTGGGCTGATGGCCTGAGACATAAATATTTGTTATTAACAGTCTGGAGGATTTCATCTTCTTTCTCTCACCCCCCCAGCCACACACACACGTACATGCAGCCTGGTTAAGGAGTATATTCTGGTTTTCCAAAGCACCATAGGTGGTTTCTTCTGTACTATTCTTAGCTCCTCTTGGATAAGAAGAACTTGAAGCCGCGTGCCACATCTATTCATCAACTTTCAGTTGTTATTTATTCAGTGTCTCAGCCACATTATCATTATTATTTTTTTTTTTTTTGAGACAGAGCCTCAAGCTATCACACTGGGTAGAGTGCTATGGCATCACAGCTCACAGCAACTTTCAATTACTGGGCTCAAACAATTCTCTTGCCTCGGTCTCCCAAGTAGCTAGGACTATAGGTGACTGCCACAACACCTGGCTATTTTTTTTTTTTTTGAGACAGAACCTCAAGCTGTCCCCCCAGCTAGAGTGCTGTGGCATCACAGCTCACAGCAACCTCCAATTCCTGGGCTCAAGTGATTCTCCTGCCTCCGCCTCCCAAGTAGCTGGGACTACAGGCACCCTCCACAACGCCTGGCCATTTTTTGGTTGCAGCTGTCATTGTTGCTTGGCGGGCCTGGGCTGGATTTGAACCTGCCAGCTCAGGTGTACGTGGCTGGCACCTTAGCCTGTTGAGCCACAGGTGCCGAGCCTATTATTATTTTTTGAGACAGTCTCACTTCGTCACCCTCGGTAGTGTGCTGTGGCATCACAGCTCACGGCAACTTCAAACTCTTGGGCTCAAGTGATTCTCTCGCCCCAGCCTCCTGAGTAGCTGGGACTATAGGTACTGCCTCAACACCCGGCCATTTTTACCTTTTTTTTTTAAACGACCTTGTACTACGGCGCACACGCGAGGATGTGGGAGGTGCAGGGCCGTGATGTCAGCCAGCCTGTTTTTTTTTTTCTTTTTTTGAGAGAGTCTCACTTTCTTGCCATCAATAGAGTGCGTCATGTCACAGCTCACAGCAGCGTCAAACTCCCGGGCTCAAGCAATTCTCTTGTCTCAGCTTCCTGCATAGCTGGGACTATAGCACCGAGCTATTTTTAGAGATGGTTCTTGCTCAGGCTGGTCTTACATTCCTGAGCTCAAGCTATCATGGCTTTGGCCTCCCAGAGTGCTAGGATTACAGGAGTGAGCCACCTTGCCCAGTCCGTGAGCACCATTTTACCTAGCTGATCATACTCTTTCTTTTGAAACACTTTCTTCACTTAGCTTCCTGAGCACCAATACTCCCTTGGTTTTCTCCTATCTTCATCCCTCCATGTTCAAGGCCCCAGGATTCTGTCTTCTATCCACACTGATTTCTTTTATTTTTAATTTAATTTAATCAGGTTATTTATTTTTGGTTGGGAGCAGTGCATCACACTTGTAATCCTAGTACTCTGGGAAGCTGAGGCTGGTGGATTGCTTGAGCTCACAAGTTCGAAACCAGCCTGAGCAAAAGTGAGACCTTGTCTCTACTAAAAATAGAAAAACTGAGGCAAGAGGATCTCTTTAGCCCAAGAGTTGGAGGTTGCTGTGAGCTATGATGCCAAGGCACTCTACCCAGGGTGACAGCTTGAGACTCTGTCTCAAAGAAATAAATACATAGGCTTGGCATCCATAGCACAGTGGTTACGGTGCCAGCCACATACACTGAGGCTGACCAGTTCGAGCCTGGCCCAGGCCAGCTAAACAACGACAACTGCAACAAAAAGTAGCCAGGTATTGTGGCGGGCACCTATAATTCCAGCTACTCCAGAGGCTGAGGCAAAAGAATTGCTTAAGCCCAAGAGTTTGAGGTTGGGGCAGCGCCTGTGGCTCAGTGAGTAGGTGACATCCCCATGTACTGAGGGTGGCAGCCCTGGCCAAACTGTAACAAAAAAATAGCTGGGTATTATGGCGAGCGCCTGTAGTCCCAGCTACTCAGGAGACTGAGGCAAGAGAATTGCCTAAGCCCAAGAGCTGGAGTTTGCTGTGAGCTGTGATGCCACAGCACTCTACTGGGGTGACAAACTGAGACTCTGTCTCAAAATAAATAAATAAATAAATACTGTCCATACTAACAACTCCTAATTTGAACTTTTCTTTTAAACTTCAAATTCAGCTATCTAGTTCCTACTTGACATCTGAAGTATTAACATATACTCATATATACTTAATATACCCTTGTATATTTAATAGTAATCTCTGACTTGATATGTCCAAAAGAGAATTCTTTTTTTTTTTTTGAGATGTCTTACTCTCAAGACCACACTGAGGCTGACCAGTTCGAGCTTGGTAGAGTTCGAGCCTGGTAGAGTGGCTCGAGTGTGGGTAGAGTGCCCTGGCATTGCAGCTCCCAGTAACCTCAATGGGCTCCAGCAAACCTCTTGCCTCAGCCTCCTGAGTAGCTGGGATTATATGTTCTTGCCATGACACCAGGCTAGTTTTTTTATTTTTAGTAGACACGGGGTGTTGCTCTTGTAGGCTGGTCTCAAACTCCTGTGGTCAAGCAGTCCATCCATCTCAGCTTCCCAGAGTGCTAGGATTACAGGTGTGAGCCACCATGCCTGGCCAAAAAAAAGAGAATTCTTGATTCCTTGCCCCTCCTTGTCCACAATTCCCTGCACCCTTTGAGGACCCAATTCTATCTGGGTGGTATCTCCATTTATCTTTTTACCTATGGATCTTCTTTGACTCCTCTCTTTCCCTCAGTACCTACGAAATCTATCAGCTAGCTCTGTAAACTATGTCTTCAAAAGGTATTCTGCATCTGACCACATCACATCAACTTTGTCATTACCATCCTTGTCTGTGCCATAATCTTTTTCTACCTAGATTACTGGAATAACTTCCTAACTGGTCTTCCTACTTCCTCTCCTGATCCTTATTTCATATTCTATTTTTCTTTTTTTTTTTGAGACAGAGTCTCACTATGTTACCCTGGGTAGAGTACTGTGGCATCACAGCTCACAGCAACCTCAAACTCCTGGGCTTAAGTGATTCTGTTGCCTCAGCACCCCAAGTAGCTGGGACTACAGGCACCCACCACAACGCCTGGCTATTTTTTGTTGCAGTTGTCATTGTTGTTCAAACCCAGGCCGGGTTTGAGCCTGCCACCCTTGGTGTATGTGGCTAGCACTGTAACCACTGTGCTATAGACGCTGAGCCGCATATTCTATTTTTCAACTTGGTAGTGAGACTACTCTTTTAAGATTATTAAATCAAATCTTGTCTCAAGCCAGGTGCAGTGGTTCATACCTGTAGTCCCAGCTACTCTGGAGGCTGAGGCAGGAGGATTGCTTGAATCATGACTTTGAGGTTTCAGTGAGCTACAATGATGCCACTCCATTCTAGTTGGAGTGAGAGAGAGAAAAACTGTCACAAGAAAAAATGAAGGCCATTGATGGGTACAGTTTCAGTTCTGCAAGATGAAAAGAATTATGGAGATTGGTTGCACAATTATATGACTATCACTACCACTACTAATAACACTGCTGAACTATGCTTTAAAAACTAACTTAAAAATAGTTAAGATGAGGGGTGGCTCAGTGAGTAGGGCACTGGCCCCATATACCGAGGGTGGTGGGTTCAAACCCGGCCCCGGACAAACTGCAACAACAACAACAAAACAAACAAGAAAATACATCCAAAGATCTTATGGCGGCTCCTGTGGCTCATCAAGTAGGGTGCCAGCCCCATATACCAAAGGTGGAGGGTTCAAACCCGGCCTCGGCCGAAATGCAAAAATAGAAAAATAGCCAGCGTTGTAGCGGGCACCTGTAGTCCCAGCTACTCGGGAGGCTGAGGCAAGAGAATCGCCTAAGCCCAGGAGTTGGAAGTTGCTGTGAGCTGTGTGACGCCACGGCACTCTAACGAGGGTGATAAAGTGAGACTCTGTCTCTACAAAAAAAAAAAAAAAAATAGTTAAGATGGTAAATTGTATGTTATGTATATTTTATCACAATTTAAAAATAAAATAAAATAAAGGTCCTATAGGATCTGGCCCTTGTCTGGGTATGGTGGCTCATGCCTGTAATCCTAACACTTTGGGAAACTGAGGTGGGTAGATTGGTTGAACTCAGGAGTTTGAGGCCAGCGTGAGCAAGAGTGAGACGCCATCTTTATTTATTTATTATTTGTTTTTGAGACAGTCTCATTCAGTACCTCTGGGGTTGAATGTCATGGTGTCTTAGCGCATAGCAACATCAAACTCTTGGGCTCAAGCAATTCTCTTATCTTAGTCTCTTGAGCAGCTGGGACTATAGGTGCCTGCCACAACACCCAGCTAATTTTCTTATTTTCAGAAGAGACGGGGTCTTGCTTTTGCTCAGGCTGGTCTCGAACTCTTGAGCTCAGGTTTCCTACCTCACTTGGCCTCCCAGAATGCCAGGATTATAAGCCTGAGCCATCATGCCTGGCTGGAGATCCTATCTTTTTTTTTTTTCTTTTGAGACAGAGTCTCACTTTGTCACCCTTGGTAGAGTGCCATGGCGTCATAGCTCACAGCATCCTCAAACTCTTGAGCTGAAGTGATTCTCTTGCCTCAGTCTCCCAAGTAGCTGGGACTACAGGCACCCATCACAATGCCTGGCTATTTTTTTGGTGCAATTGTCATTGTTGTTTAGCTGGTCCCAGCCAGGTTTGAACCTGCCAGCCTCAGTGCATGTGGCTGGTGCCATAACCACTGTGCTATGGACACTGAGCCCTTTTTTCTGATTTTCTGAGTTTTTTGATTAATGTCTTTTTTCTGTTCCAGGATATGACATTACATTTAGTCATCCTTGTCTTCTTAGGCTCCTCTTGGCTATGACAGCTTCTCAGACTTTCACTTTAGACCTTAACACTTTTGAGGAATACAGTTCATGTATTTTGCAGTTTGGCCAACGCCAGGTTTGAACCTGCCACCTTCAGTACATGGAGCCAGCGCCCTACTCGATGAGCCACAGGCGCTGCCCCTGGTCAGGTATTTTGTAGAATATCCTTGAATTGGGATTTGTCTAACTTTTTCTCATGATTAGACAAGAGTTCTGGATTTTTGACAGGAAGACCATAAAAGTAAAGTGCCATCTCTTCACATCCTATCAAGCAACATGACTTAATACTGTTGATTTTAAGCTTCATCAAACTTAAGCTTGAGTTTAACTTTGCCAGGTTTCTCCACTATACAGTTACTCCTTTTTCCTCCCTCTTCACATTCTATACTGTTTGTAATGAAGTCACTATTCCACAGCCTACACTTAAGGAGTGGGGAATTATACTACACCTTCTTATTCTTTTTTCCTTTTTTTTTTTTTTGTAGAGACAGAGTCTCATTTTATCGCCCTCGGTAGAGTGCTGTGGCATCATAGTTCACAGCAACCTCCAACTCTTGGGCTTAGGTGATTCTCTTGCCTCAGCCTCCCAAGTAGCTGGGACTACAGGTACTACACCTTCTTGAGGAAGAAATGTCTACATAAATTATAATCAGTATTTACTTATGGATATTTTATATTTGGAGTTTTAATTCAATAATAGTTTATTTTGTTATTCAAGTTCTGATTTTGGTCACTGAGAGTTCTTTCAGTTGACTCCTATATCCCTTTGACATACATTTCGTTTGAGCCACTCCTTTTTTTCTGGCACTACAAGATTCTCCAGGTTCATATTATATATTTTGTGTCCCAGTGCTAGAATCAGTCATTTCTCCAAGGAGCCCTATTTTCTTTTATTACAAAGATGCTTCACTATGTGAAATTCTATTATTTCTTTTTGTTCTATCTCTGTCTCCCACTAGAACATTAGGTCCTTAAAATCAGGACCTTTTCTGCTTGTTCACTGCTATATCTCCATTACCTAGAATAGTATCCAACACACAGGAGGATATCAATAAAAGTTTAGTGAATGGGCCAACTGCAGTAGCTCACACCTGTAATCCTCCCACTCTGGCAGGCCGAGGTAGGAGGATCGCTTGAGCTCAGAAGTTTGAAGCCAGCCCAAGCAAGAGCAAGATCCCATCTTTACCCAAAACAGAAAACATTAGCCAGCTGTGGTGGTACATGTCTGTAGTCCCAGCTCATTAGGGGAGTGAGGCAGGAGGATCACTTGAGTCCAGGAGTTTGTAGTTATAGTGAGCTGTAATGATGCCACTGTACTCTAGCCCAGGTGATAGTGCAAGACTGTCTCAAAGAAACAACAACAACAACAACAAAAAGTTCAGTGAGTGAATAAATAAATGAGTAAGGCCAGATATTGTGCATGCATTCTTCATGGTGTGATGACAGTCACAAGAATTTGATTAAAGGTCGCTTACATACATGGACGTACACATGGATGTATGTGAATAGACAAATGAATGAATTACTAAACAGATGGATAGATTATTGGATATAAGAATGGAGAAACGGGGTGGCACCTGTGGCTCAGTGGGTAGGGCGCTGGCCCCCTATACCAAGGATGGCAGGTTCAAACCCGGCCCCAGCCAACAAAAAATAGCCGGGCGTTGTGGCGGGCGCCTGTAGTCCCAGCTACTTGGGAGGCTGAGGCAAGAGAATCGCCTAAGCAAAGGAGTTGGAGGTCGCTATGAACTGTGATGCCACGGCACTCTACCAAGGGTGATAAAGTGAGACTCTGACTCTACAAAAAAAAGAAAAAAGAATGGAGAAACAGATGGATAGAAGTTGGTGCCACTACCATGCTGTCTTGTTATTCATGATAACAACTTGGTGGTGAAGGGCCTCATTCATGATTTCTTTCACTCTTTCACTTCCTACATTCAATCATCCACTAAGTCCTGCCAATTTTACATCTCAAGTATTTCTCAAGTCTATTCATCTTCCTTTATTTCAATTGCTATTTCCCTAGTGCAGATTTTTCCCTCTCTTGTCTGTATGCTGCTACAGTCTCCTAACTCACCTTTGTGCCTTCAACCTTGTTCCCATTCCCACCGCCATCTATATTCCTGCCAGAAGGATTATTATAAAATACAGCTATGCCTGTGTTACTCCCCTGCTTAAACCCTTAAAATATAAACTCAGTAGCATGAAATAAAACACTGGACTTTGGCCACTTCTCTCGCCTCTCTTCTCGCCATTCTCTACCTTGCACTGAAATACCGACCTGCATATATTTCCCTCCGGGAATCATGCTGCTTCTGTGCTCTGTCCTTTGCTCATACCCAGTCTCCGTGCCTCGAATGCTCTTTCAGAATTCTTCCTGGCTTCAAGTTGATGAAAGTACGTACTCTTGCAGTTGTGCTTATCCTTTTTAGCAGAACCAGGACTAGGATGCAAAATTTAAGGAGCGTTTTGCAAGTGAGGGTGTATACCTCTTTAAATCTTATGCTCTAGGTGCTTCCCTTGATTTGCTATGGCCCTGGAGCTAGTCTCCTCTTCTACACTGGGAGCTTCCAAAAAGCAAGAACTTTGGCTTTTGTTCCTATAATCTCTAGCATAATGACTGGCGCCTAGCAGATGCTCAGTAAATGTCTGTGGGCCAGAGGGAGGAAAGATGAATTAGAGGTCCATTGCATGGGCCTTTTCAAATCTGGAATCTCTCTCTTATTAGTTGGGGGGAATCTGAACAAGTTACTTCTCTGTCCCTCAGTTTTTTCATCCGTGGAAAATAAATAGTAACAATATCTGCATTAGAAACATTTTTCCAGTTGGCGCCTGTGGCTCAGTGAGTAGGGCACCGGCCTCATATACCAAGGGTGGTAGGTTCAAACCCGGCCCCAGCCAAACTGCAACAACAAAAAATATAGCCGGGTGTTGTGGCAGGTGCCTATAGTCTTAGCTACTCGGGAGGCTGAGGCAAGAGAATTGGCTAAGCCCAAGAGCTGGAGGTTGCTGTGAGCTGTGACACCACAGCACACTACCAAGGGTGACAAAGTGAGACTCTGTCTCTAAAAAAAAAAATTCCGTTTTAGGGAAACCATTTCCTCAAAATTTTCAAACTTATTGCCTTAACAGCTTTTTTTTCTTTGACACAGAGTCTCATTCATTTACCCTGAGGTTGAGTGCTGTGGAGTCATAGCTCACAGTAACCTCAAACTCTTGGGCTCAAGTGATTCTCTTGCCTCAGCCTCCCTGAGTACCTGGGACTACAGGTGCCCACCACAATGCTCGGCTATTTTGTTGTTGTTGTAGTTGTCATTGTTGTTTAGCTGGCTTGGGCCTGGTTCAAACTAGCCAGCCTTGGTGTATGTGGCTGGCACCATAACCACTGAGCTATGGGCGCTGAGCCACATCTCTCCTTTAAGCCTCAGTCCTGGCATGCTAAGAGGGATGGCTGCTTTTCCTACCTTTGAATCCAAGGAGGAGGAGGAGGCATGAAATACAGAAGCATGGGGGCAGAATAAGGGAAGCTCTGGACACAGGTGCTTCTAAAGTTCTCTCATTGATAGTTATTTTGCCTCCATTCTCACTACTATCTCTAGTTTTTTTGTTTCCCCTCATTTCATCACTCCCATTCTAATTTCTACATATAGATCAGACAGGGTTCATTTTCTCTGCTCATACCTCTAGGCTGCTAGAGAAAATCACAGAACAGTATTTATTAGCTCTGTTACTTTTTTTAGTCATGATCGGGCCTTCAATAGCCCCTTGGTTATCCTTATAATCTATCGTTCCCAATCACCCATCTCTTTGGTTTTCCTGTTATGGTCATTTGCAGTTGTGTCCAGTTCTAGCTATTATGTGTGTAAAGTTGCTATGGGCATTCTCAGACATGTATTTTGTGGACAAATCTTTTTCTTTTTCTTGGGTAAAATATCTAGTACTGGATTTGTAGACCATGGGTAGGTATGTATTTAGCTTAATAAGCAAGTGCCAATGATTTTCTAAAATTGGGTACTAGATAAGGCCTGTATTAAGAAGAAAGACCCAGGCTCGGCGCCTGTAGTTCAGTGATTAGATTGCTGGCCACATACACCAGGGCTGATGGGTTTGAACCCAGCCCATGCCTGCTAAACAACAATGACAAACACAACAACAAAAAAGTAGCTGGCCGTTGTTGTGGGTACCTGTAGTCCCAGCTTCTTGGGAGGCTGAGGCAAGAGAGTCACTTAAGCCTAAGAGTTGGAGGTTGCTGTGAGCTGTGATGTCATAGCACTCTACCTAGGGTGACAAAGGGAAACTCTGTCTCAAAAAAATAAAAATAAAGACACGGGCTCGGCGCCTGTGCCTTAAGCGGCTAAGACACCAGCCACATACACCGAGGTTGGTGGGTTTGAGCCTGGCCTGGGCCTGCTAAACAACAATGACAACTACAACCAAAAAATAGCCGGGCGTTGTGGAGGGTGCCTGTAGTCCCAGGTACTTGGGAGGCTGAGGCAAGAGAATTGTTTGAGCCTAAGAGTTTGAGATTGCTGTGAGCTGTGACACCACAGTACTATACTGAGGGCAACATTGTGAGACTCTGTTTCAAAAAAAGAAGAAAAAAAAAAAAGCAGCTTGTTTTGGAGTGTCCAGGGTGGCAAGAGGAATTCCACCACTGGCCTATAAGAGTTAAAACCCGCCCCACCCCCCAAGCCCTCAGAAACCAATTAATTCATTTTTAAACCTACCCCTGTCCAACCTCCATTTTGTTGTTGTTATTTTTTTATTTTTTAGAGACAGAGTCTCACTTTGTCGACCTTGGTAGAGTGCTGTAACGTCACAGCTCACAGCAGCCTCCAACTCCTGGGCTTAGCCAATTCTCTTGCCTGAGCCTCCCAAGTAGCTGGGACTACAGGCACCGCCACAACGTCCAGCTATTTTTTTGCTGTAGTTTGGCTGGGGCTGAGTTCGAACCCGCCACCCTCAGTATATGGGGCTGGCGCCCTACTCACCGAGCTACAGGTGCCTCCCTGTTTGTTTGTTTTTAAGATTACAGGGAGTTGGGCGGTGCCTGTGGCTTAGTGGGTAAGGTGCCGGCCCCATACATTGAGGGTGGCGGGTTCAAACCCAGCCCCGGCCAAACTGCAACAAAAAAATAGCCGGGCTTTGTGGTGGGTGCCTGTAGTCCCAGCTACTTGGGAGGCTTAGGCAAGAGAATCGCCTAAGTCCAAGGATTGGAGGCTGCTGTGAGTTGTGATGTCACAGCATTCTATTGAGGGTTAATGAGTGAGACTCTGTCTCAAAAAAAAACCCAACTTGGCTCGGCGCCTGTGGCTCAACGGGCTACGGTGCCAGCCACGTACCCCTGAGCTGGCAGGTTCAAATCCCGCCCCGGCCTGCCAAACAACAATGACAGCTGCAACCAAAAAATGGCCGGGCGTTGTGGCGGGCGCCTATAGTCCCAGCTACTTGGGAGGTGGAGGCAGGAGACTCGCTTGAGCCCAGGAATCGGAGGTTGCTGTGAGCTGTAATGCCACAGCACTCTATCCAGGGTGACAGCTTGAGGCTCTGTCCCAAAAAAAAAAAAAAAAAAAGGAAAAGAAAGATTACAGGGAGTTATAGTATGGTAGTTCAGAAAGAATAATTCTATCAGTAATAGAAATCAGTCAGTAAACTCATGAGGGATTTAAAGCTGACTTAAGCTGTTCCCTTCAACTTTAGACTGGTTCTCTGAGGCCAAAAGGATTGTTTGTGGAGTTTGGCCTGGGGAACACTGTTCTCTCTTACCCAAGGGTGCTTCTTGAGGAGGGACGTCTCTCTTGGCCTACAATTGAGGTGTGTACTGAGCACACAGGCCTTGATTCTCTCTTCTAAGTCCCCCTTCAAGACGGAATCTACTTGCTACGGGTGCACATGATTGATTGATCCTGAGTTAGTCCTGAGAAAGGAACTGGTCCAGTAGGAGAGTAGGGAGGAAAGCTTAATAACACCAGGATGAGGGGCTGATCTGGGGAATGGCGCATTCCTGACTCACAGCTGTTTTCACGTTGTTTCTTTCAGAAGCAGAGTTAGGTAAGCAAAACTGCTAGATGTGACTGAGACACATCAAATGCACTCATATCCCCTCTCTGGCCTGTCGAAAGCAACATTTTGCAGCATTTTTACTGCTTATGACTCTTGTTTCAGCATTTGAAATGAAACTTGTTTTGTTTTCAATATAAGAATATTCAGAATTGGCTCAGTGCCTGTAGCACAGTGGTTACGGTGCAAGCCACATACAACTAGGCTGGCAGGTTCCAACCTGGCCTGGGCCTGCTAAAACAACAATGACAACTGTAACAAAAAATAGCCAGGTGTTGTGGCGGGCACCTGTAGTCCCAGCTACTTGGGAGGCTAAGGCAAGAGAATCTCTTAAGCCCAAGAGTTGGAAGTTGCTCTGAGCTGTGATGGTACAGCACTCTACCATGAGGGTGACATAGTGAGACTCCTTCTCAAAAAAAAAAAAAACACCAAATATTCAGAATTGAAAAAAAATTAAAAAATAAATAAAAAGCTCCCATGTGATTTTAGTGGAGCTGCTTCTTTGGCATTTGGAAACCACTGGGCAACACTTAGCATTTTAATTTTCTATTTTATTTATTTATTTATTTGAGACAGTGTCACTATGTCTCCCTCAGTAGAGTGCCGTGGCATCACAGCTCACTGCAACCTCACACTCTTGGCCTTAAGCAATTATCTTGCCTCAGCCACCCAAGTATCTGGGACTACAGGTGCCCGCCACAACACCCGGCTATTTTTTGGTTGTAGTTGTCATTGTCGTTTGGCAGGCCTGGGGTGGGTTAGAACTTGCCTGCTCTGGTGTATGTGGCTGGCGCCCTAGCTGCTGAGCCACAGGCACCAAACCTTCTTTTTATTTATTTGTTTTTAATTTTTATTTGTTTATTTTTAGAGTTCTTGTGATGTATTTTTACTTTCTCATTTTTCATTCTCTCGTCAATAAATATAATTCTGGCCACCTTGTATTATAGTTATAAATAATGGAATAGTTGACTAACCAGTGATTTAAGTAGTAAGGACGTTTATTTATCTCATACAATGAGAAATCCAAGGTTGGGTGAGGGGCTCACGCCTGTAATCCTAGCGTTCTGGAAGAATGAGCTAGGTGGATTGCTTGAACTCAGGAGTTTGAGACTAGTCTGAGCAAGAGCAAGACTGTGTCTATACTAAAAATAGAAAAACTAGCCAGGTGTCATGGTGGGCACCTGTACTGGGGGTGAGGCTGAGGCAAGAGTATTGCTCAAGCCTGAGAGTTTGAGGTTGCTGTGAGCTATGACACCATGGTACTCTACCTAGGGCGACAGAGTAAGACTATTTCAAAAAAGAAAAAGAAAGAAAGAAGGAAAGGGAAAGGGGAAGGGAAAGAAAAGGAAAGCAATCCAGAGGTAGCAGAGATAGTTGGCTCCAGGTTTAGTTAATTCAGCCACCCAGTCATAACATCAAAGATCCAGGCTTTTCTCATTTTTCTCTTTGCCATCCTGAGGGTATTTGCTCCGTTCTTGGGCTCGTCTCTTCATAATCCTAAAACGGATGCCACAGCTCTGAATGGAATGAACTCATATGACAACTTCTATGGCAGGAAAGAAAGGAGATTTGAAGGTTGGAGATTTCTCTCTGAATATATCTCTTGTATCAGGAAGGAAATATCTTTTCCAGAAGCTTCATAAGATTTCCTCCCAAGTCCTATTGTCCAGAACTAGGTTACATGTCTATCCTTAGGTTTAAAGGAGATGAGGGAAAGAAGTGTTAGGAAAGTATTGAGGCCCTGTAATGGGAAGTAATTCCTGCTAGTAAGGAAGAAGAGTGGGAAATGGCTTTTGGTAATTGCTAGTAATTAACAGTGTCTCTCCCTGAAACTGTTCTTGGCAGGTCACCTGAATTGACTGAAATGACTTCTCTCTAGTTTTTCCTGCTCTTGACCTCTATGTGGTGTTTTATGTTGATGGCTCGCTCTCTCTTGGTTTCTGCTATACATTGTCTCTGCCTCTCTCACCATTACTTCTCCATGGCTTCTCTTGTTTTTTTTTTTTTTTTTTAGAGACAGAGTCTCACTTTATGGCCTTCAGTAGAGTGCTGTGGCGTCACAGCTCACAGCAACCTCCAACTCCTGGGCTTAATTGATTCTCTTGCCTCAGCCTCCCGAGTAGCCGGGAATACAGGCACCCACCACAATGCCTGGCTATTTTTTTGTTGCAATTTGGCCAGGGCTGGGTTTGGTATATGGGGCTGGGACCCTACCCACTGAGCCACAGGTGCCGTCCCACTTTTTTTTTTTTTTTGAGACAGAGTCGCACTATGTCGCTCTCAGTAGAGTGCTGTGTTGTCACAGCTGACGGCAACCTCAAACTCTTGGACTTTAGGGATTCTCTTGCCTCAGCCTCCCAGGTAGCTGGGACTACAGGCACCCGCCACAAAGCCTGGCTATTTTTTTTAGAGATGAGGTCCTGCTCTGGCTTAGGCTGGTCTTGAATTCGTGAGCTCAGGCAATCCACCTGCCTCAGCCTCCCAGAGTGCTAGGATTACAGGTGTGAGCCACCATGCCCAGCCTACTGTTCTCTTTGTATATTGGTATCATCTTGGCTTTTTCAGTTTAGTTTAGTTTTGTTTTTTGAGACAGGGTTTTGCCCAGGCTGGAGTGCAGTGGAGTGCAGTAGCATAATCATAGTTCGCTGCAGCCTCAAACTCCTGGGCTCATAGGCTCCTCCCACTTTAGTCTTCTGAATAGCTGGGAGTATAGGCATGCAACATCATGCCTGGCTAATTTTTCTATTTTTTTGTAGAGATGGGGGTGTCACTATTTTGCCAAGGCTGATCTCATACTCCTGGCCTCAAGTGATCCTCCTGCCTTCACCTCCCAAAGTCTAGGATTATAGGCTTAACTCACTGTGCCTGGCCTCGTGTTGGGTTTTAAACCAGACTCTGGGCACCTCTCAGCTTCTAAATTAGGCAATTCATCCTAACCATGTGACAAAGATCTAATTAGAGCTGTTTGTGGCCCACCTCTTGAACACTTGTGTTTGGCCACAGGCTCCTTTCCCCTCTACATTTTTTTCTTTCTTTTTTTTTTTTGAGACTGTCTCACTTTGTTGTCCTCAGTAGAGTGTTGTGGCCTCATAGCTCAGAGCAACCTCAGACTCTTAGGCTCAAGTAATCCTCTTGCCTTAGCCTCCTGAGTTCCTGGGACTTCAGGCGTCCCCACAACACCTGGCTATTTTTAGAGACAGAAGTCTCGCTCTTGGTCAGGCTGGTCTCAAACTGTGAGCTCAGGCAATCTACCTGCCCTGGCCTTCCAGGTTGCTGGGATTACCGGCGTGAGCCACTGCGTCCGGCCCTCCCCTTCACATTCTTGGTTCTCCCTCTGCCGTGTCTTTATGGCCTCTCTCCATTACAGACCTATTGCTCTTGTTAGGGACCTTATCAGCTTTTCTCTCAAGGCTAGACTTTAAAAAGAAAAGTTATGTATAACCTCCTATAGAGTAAGTAGTAGAAATGAAGGGCCCTTTGTTTTCTCATATATCCTGGGCTTTTGGAATAGAAGTTCAATTGCTCTGCAAAATAAAAGGATGATGAATTTGGAGTTTCAGAGTTTTAGAGATCAAGAAAAGAGACTAGTTCATGTAATCCTAGCTCTCTGGGAGGCTGAGGTGGGTGGATTGCCTGAGCTCAGGAGTTGGAGACGAGCCTGAGCCAGGGTGAGACCTCACCTCTAAAAAAAAATATCTGGGCATTGTGGTGGGCTCCTGTAGTTCCAGCTACTTGGGAAGTAGAGGCAAGAGAATCACCTAAACCCAAGAGTTTGTTACTGTGAGCTGTGAGCACTCTAGGCACTCTACTGAGGGCGACAAAGTGAGATTCTGTCTCAAAAAAAAAAAAAAAAAAAAGAGGAGGCTCGGTGCCTGTGGCTCAAGCGGCCTAAGGCGCCAGCCACATACACCTGAGCTGGCAGGTTCGAATCCAGCCAAACAACAATGACAGCTACAACCAAAAAAAAAAAAAAAAAAAAAGGAAAGACACTAGAATCAGTTGAGAGGTGGGTGATGGAACAGCTGAGGACTTGTGACTACATTAAGAGAATTTTAAGGGTCACATCCAAAGCTGAATTTTCAAGTGAAATAATGTGTGTTGTGACCATCCTCTGACTGTACACATTTTCACTGAAAACTTCTGAAGCCATCATAAGTCTGGTATGACTTTGACTTGAGATGGATATCAGTGAGAGGACCACAGGTTTTATGAGGCTGGCAGTGTGGCATCCCCACATCTGAGTCACACTCCAACTATTAAAGCCTCTTACTGATTTCTCTACTTCCAGCATTTCATCCTTTCCGGCACCCCTTCCATCTCACTGCAGAGTGATCTTGCTAAGACACAAAACCAGGTGATTTAGCTATTTAAGTCTGTTAATGGCTCCCCAATCAGTGTTTCTCAAACTTAGGGTTCATAAAACCTTGGGGACACATTCTCAGGTGCTTAAGTATTCTTTAAGAAGTTTACTATTTGTTTTAGTTTCAAGATTGATCTTAAAGGCCAGGTGTGGTGGCTCACACCTGTAATCCTAGCACTCTGGAATGTCGAGGAGGGTGGATTGCCTAAGCTCACAGGTTCGAGACCAGCCTAAGCAAGAGTGAGACCCTGTTTCTAAAAATAGCTGGGAGTTATGGTGGTCGCCTATCATCCTAGCTACTCAGGAGGCTGAGGCAAGAGAATTGCTTGAGTCCAGGAGTTTGAGGTTGCTGTGAGCTATGACAACCCCCAGTGCTCAACAAAGTGAGACTCTGTCTCAAAAATAAATAAATAAATAAAAAGACAACAATATCAGTATAGTCTATAATACCCAAATGACCTTATAAACAAGCACTTTGAGGAGATTTTAGTGCCTTGGTTTGCACTTGTATTTATTTATTTATTTTTTTTGTAGAGACAGAGTCTCACTTTATCACCCTTGGTAGAGTGCTGTGGCATCACAACTCACAGCAACCTACAGCTCTTGGGATTAGGCAATTCTCTTGCCTCAGCCTCCTGAGTAGCTGGGACTACAGGCACCTGCCACAACGCCCGGCTATTTTTTTTGTTGTTGCAG
>CAUYRH010057380.1:0-18433 GCA_963574655.1 Perodicticus potto
GAAATCTCTCCCACTACCAGGAGCTTTGGTGTTTTCTGTATTCTTTTCTGTAAATCAATTCTGTCTTATCACGGACGGGTGGCGGGGGGGAAATAATGTAATGAAGAATAATAAAATACATGTATTTAAAAAAAAATAAAATAAAATAAAATAAAAAGAAAAAAAAAATAAAAAGAGAAGAAGAATAAATCCACTAGTATTTTTCTTTCTCTGCTACCACTGCCTGTCTTTCTGTGTCCATTGAAATCAAGTGTAGGAGTAAATTGATTAAATAGCTGCTTCTACTGGTACCTATGTCAAATCTTGATTCATATAGTTTAGAATATCCAATAATAGGATATTGGCAAATGTAGCAAGTAAGGTATTTTATGTATAGTAATAGCTAATACTTAGTGCACCTTACTACGTAAAAGTGGCTAAGAACTTTGCACATGTTATCCAATTTCATATTCACAACAAACATATTATCCATATATTATATAGATAAGTAACTTGGCAGAGGTAGTATAGCTACCAAGATACAGAAACCCAGTCTGACTTCCAGAACTGACCTTTAAACATTGTGCTTAGGGATCAGCAAATGATAGCCCTCCAATGTAAGGTTTTGTAAGTCCTGTTACTTCTAAAGGTTGTTTTTAAAAGAAGAAAAAAGGCTCGGCGCCTGTGGCTCAATGGTCTAAGGCACCAGCCACGTACACCTGAGCTGGCGGGTGCGAATCCAGCCTGGGCCACCAAACAACAATGACGGCTGCAACCAAAAAATGGCCGGCGTTGTGGCGGGCGCCTGCAGTCCCAGCTACTTGGGAGGCAGAGGCAGGAGACTCACTTGAGCCCAGGAATTCTTTAATTTCTTAAGACAACTTTAGAACTACTCTTTGGAATTCAATTTCTATCTTTTTTTCCATTCTATTTATCTTATTTGCAATCCATATTCTGAATTCAGTTTCTGACATTGTTGCCATTTGTCTAGGCATGGCATCTTTAGATGTATCTCCTTTGTCATTTCTTTTATGGGGGTTGATCTATTTTGGTTATTCATGTTGCCAGAGTTCTTCTGTTGGGTCCATACCATGTTTATTTTCCACTGTTTGGTTATTAGAACTGATAGGGTGAGATTGAATTGGGGTTTCCAAGTAGTAGAGATAACCCCTTACCAAAGCTGTAGGCTTTGTAATTGTGGCTTATCTCCTGCAGCCTTACAAAGGCCTCTTTCAGAGTTCTGGCCGGAGACTCTGAGGACCTACTTGGTGAGATAGTGCAGGCTAGCTCTGTTTTGATGCCAGCCAACCTCTACCCTATCCTAAGAAACCACACTATTAGATTTAAATCTTGACTGTGAAGAGATACAAACAGCTGCCGCGCCTAGCCCCCACCCTTCAGTACTTTTCCACTACAGAACTTCGAAGGTCAACCTCAGAATGTCCCTGAGTGGGCAGCCCCAGACGCGGGTTCCAACCAAATTGTCTCTGGCAATGCAAATCCTGCCCAACAGAGAGGAATTCAAGGACAATTCAAAGGAAAGGGATGCAAAGCACAATTGGAGCCAGGGATCCACACTCCCATCCGCCAGACTCAGTCCACACTATTGTCTGCTTCTCTGCTCACAGGCCCAGCTGGAGCCAGGGGCAACACCCCCACCCACCGGTCTCAGTCCACACACAGCTAACCTCTGTTTGCCAGACCAGTTGGAGTGAGGGGACCATGACCCCCTTTGCTAGTCTCAGTCCACTGCCTGGCAAGCCTCTGTTTGCAGGCTCTGTTGGAATCAGGGCAGCAGGCCTGCCCTCTGGCCTCAGTCCATACACAGCTAGCCTCTGTTTGCCAGACCAGTTGGAGTCAGGGGACCACACCCCACCTGCCAGTCTCAGTCCATTGCCTTGCAAGCCTCTGTTTACAGGCTCTGTTAGAGTCATGGCACCACTCTCTGCCTGTAGGTCTCAGTCCTCACCTGGTAAGCCTCTGCTCACCAGCCTCGCTGGAGGCAGTTGGAGCATGCCCTAGCCCTCAGGTCTTGGTTCACACCCAGTAAGCCACTGCTCGAGGGTTCTGTTGGAATTAGGAGACCATGCCCTTGCTCTCAGATTGCAGCCCACACCTATCAAACCTCTGCTCGCAGGCCCAGCAGGGACCAGTCCTGTCTGCCAAACTCAGTCCATACAGGGCAACCTCTCTCCTGCTGTAGGTGCCATCAGAGCCAGGCTTTCCCACCAGACGCAGCCCGAACCAAGGGTCAACAGTACCACTGGCCAGGCATAGTCATAACCAGGGGCTTGCTCCTCCTCCCGCCAAGTGTCCCTTTCTTTCCACACCCTCTTTCTTCACTGTTAGTCACAGATTCCGTCCTGATGGTTGGCGGTCCACACTATGCCCAGGTCTCTCAGGACAAGACCAAACACTCTATACTCTGCAGGGGGCAGAACTTCAGATGGCCATGCGAGGGGGAAAGGGTGGACTGGGAGTTTGGACTTGTGGGGAAAGTATCTGTTCAATTTTATACCTGGTGGGGTGGTGTCTAGGTTCATAAGTGTGACCTCCCTGGAGAAGGAGACCTGGAGTTTAGTGGCTCTCTCCAGTGAGATAAAATGAGGGGTCTTTTATTCCCTGCTCATTCGCAGATAGCCTCCTGCTTGGGGGAGTGGTCTCCCATCCTCTAGCCAACAGGTTTTGTACCTGTAATTTGTTTTTCTGAATACTCTTCCTTGGAGTTGCAGCTTGCCAAACTTGTTTGTTGCTTAATATTGTTAATTTTGAGGGTTTTTTTGTGTGTGTCAGGTAACCAAACTATGACTCCTACTTGAAGCTCTATTTAACCTAATGTTTGGGTTAAAAAGGCTTTCGATTTAATAGAATGCTCTCTTTGTGTTTCTAATTGGTAATAAGTTTGGTCTTTGTTAGTTGCTTAGAGGTTTCATTGAATCCTTTCCTGGCCTGGTCCCTCTTTAGTCAAAGGAAAAACCTTATCTTTTACCATCCTTAATAATATTTAGCAATTACAAGGAAGGATTTTTTTTTATTTTTAATGTTTAAAGAGCTTTCTTCATTTATTCTCTCTAGAAAACAAACCCTGAGGGGAGAAAACATTATTTTTAATTAATATTGGACAAGAAAAATAAAGTTTGGAGATTGTGTTAACTAGATAACAATGTCAGAGATCAGAATTTTCTGGATTTAATTTCAACTGAATCATATTATCATTTTGGTGGTAACGAATTTTGGCATAATTATTTCTAAATAAAAATTTATAAATATAAAGCAATGAATATCTGTTGCTGAAAAACCCAGAACATTCTAAAGATGTAAAGAAGAAAATAGAAGTACTACTTAAATATATAAATATATGCATGTATGTCTATATGTATTTCTCTTCGTCATTTTTTTATTGCATTTTGATAAAAAACAACAACTTTATTTCTTAGAGTAGTTTTAGGCTTGCAGATAGATTAAATAGAAAACGCACCCCTGTCCAGGTGCCAGCCATGTTGTAGTTTCCTCAATTGTTGATATTTTTACTGGCATGATATATTTGCCACGATCAGTGAACTGGTATTAATACATTATCATTAACTGAAGGTTTGCATTTAGGTCTATGTTGCATGTTTAAAATTAGGGTTCTGTTGTGCCTAAGTCACAGGGTCCCTCTTATAAATCACCCAATGACCAAGTCCGATGCAAAAGCAAGAGGTAGGGCTTCCTGTTCCTGATGCAGCAGGAGAGCAGAGAAGCCTCGACTGCAGAGGGGAAAACAGTTTTAAGCGTACAGAAAGGAACAAAGGGAGGGAGTGTTGGGCGAACTGCTGGGGAGAGCTGATAGGGGATTAGGGGAAGGACAATGTCTGTTCTGGGCTAATTAGCCTGGGGAAAGATTTACTACTACTGGGGCTGAGGGTGGGTGCTGTTATCACTTGGGGTGGACATACTGGAGCTGGGGGTGGGGGAGGAAGCAGGTTGCTTATCACTTTCGGTGTGCAGCTGCCAATTGAAGACTGTGGGACAAAGTAGAATTAGTGAAAGGTTGTGGGACAAATGAGTTAGTTTTAACAAAATGGAGTCAGCTTGGTTCTTTCAGTTCACTCTTTTTGTTGTACAGTTTTCTGGCTTATACCAAAATGTACCAAATGCATGATGTCATTTATCCACTATCACATAATCACTGCCCTAAAAATCTCCATTCTTCCCTTACCACCTCTCAGCCACTGGCACTGTCCACAATTTTGCCTTTTCCAGAATATCATATAGTTAGAATCATACATTATGTATCTTTTTTCTGACTTTTCCCCCCTGAATATCATATAGTTAGAATTATACATTATTTATTTTTTTCTAACTGACTTCTTTTATTTTTTTAAGGTTCCTACACATCTTTGTAGTTTGACAACTCATTTCTTCTAATTGCTAAATTATTTTGTATCTAATATTGTATAGATGTGCCACAGTTTGTTTATCCATTCAAACAATAATCATTGGTGCTGAGACAACTAAACATGCACAAGCAGAAGAAAGTTGGGGGGGTGTAGATAGTGACCATGTATTGCACCTTTCACAAAAATTAGCTTGACATAAATAATGAATGGGTTGCTTCCAGTTTTTTGGCAATTATGAATAAAGCTAGTATAAATATGCATGTGCGGCTGTTTGAGCGAGCATACGTTTTTACTGAGGTAAGTTTTTAGGATTGCAGTTGTGGAATCATATGGTAAGATTGCTTAGGTTTGTAAGGAACTACCAAACTGTCTTCTAAAATGTCTGTCTTAGTCTACAGGTTGTTATAACAAAATTCCATTAACTGGATAGTTTAAACAGTGGAGAATTCTGGATGATTGAAAGTCCAGAGTGGCAGCAGATTGACTTCTTGGTGAGGGACTTCTTCCTGGCTTTTGTCTCACATGGTGGAGAGCGGAAATTTTGTTGCCTTTTCTCCTTGTAAGACCATTCCCATTGTGAGGACTGTACCCTCAGGATCTCATCTAAACTTAATTACCTCCCTCAAACCCCCATCTTCTAATACATCACGATGGGGGTTAGGACATCAATATATGAATTTAGAGAGAGACAAGGCAATCAAATATTCAGTCCATAATGGTAGTTACATCTTTTGACATCCCATCAGGTCAGAGTTCCTGTTGCTCCACGTCCTCCCCAG
Source organism: Perodicticus potto (assembly GCA_963574655.1). Taxonomy (NCBI): domain Eukaryota; kingdom Metazoa; phylum Chordata; class Mammalia; order Primates; family Lorisidae; genus Perodicticus; species Perodicticus potto. The sequence continues at coordinate 5,141 of CAUYRH010057380.1, forward strand.
CATTTGGTATTTCTATTTTAACCTTTTTAATAGGTACATAGTGGTGTCCTGTTTTAATTTGCAGTTCATTAATGACATACCATATTGAACATCATTTCATATGCTTATTTGCCATCTGTATATCTTTCTTGGTGTATCTTCTTTGGGTTATTTGCTTTCTTATTGTTGAATTTTAAGAGTTTTTATATTTTGAACATAAGATATTTCTCAGATAACAGTTTTGAAATTATTTTCTCTTCTGTGGCTTTTCATTTAATTCTCTTAACAATGTCTCTCATATAGAAGAAGTTTTAGTTTTCATAAAGTCCAACTTCTTTTTTTCTTTTTTTTTTTTTTTTGACAGTGTCTCAATAGAGTAATGTGGCATCACAGCTCACAGCAACCTCAAATTCTTGAGCTTAAGCTATTTTCTTGCCTTCCAAGTAGATGGGGACTATAGGCGCCCTCGACAACGCCCGGCTATTTTTGTTATTGTTGAAATTGTCATTGTTGTTTTAGCAGTCCTGGGACCAGAATTTCAACTTCAGTAGGTTCTTGGTCTCAGTGATTTGAAGAATAAATCCGAGACCACAGATCAGGGGTAGGACAGGATTTATTTATAGAAAAGAATACAAAAACACCAAAGCTTCCGAAAGGGAGAGAGAACCCAAGTTGGGGGAGAAAAGCTTTTCTCTCTCTCTCTTTCTCTCTCTCTCCCTCCCTCCCTCCCTGTTTATCTCCAGGCTCTAGGGGTATATATAGTCGCATGGGGCCCTCTGTAATTACATTTGGCGGGTTTGGTAGTTACATTTAGCTGTCTGGGAGGCTTTGTAGTTGCATTTAGCGTGTCTGGGATATGAATGAATGGTTACAATCCTTTTCATTCCCAGGCCTAGGAAACTTACATAAAATTGACCAGGCCTAGGAAATGGGGGTTCCCTGTTCAGCCATAAGTGCAAGGAGAGGGAAACCTAAGGTGCTGGTGTCTCACCAGCAGTTATCTGGCCCCTCCAGCTACTGGAGCCTCCTGTGGAGGGGGAGGGGCTCCCTGCCTGCCCTTCAGCCCACTGGTTCTGCTGCTTGCTGCACCACACCAACACCACCAAGGCCAAGGCAACCAGTCCCCCCTCCCCAGCTGACTGGGGTGCCATGTGTCCTGTATCAACTCTTCCTTTCTGAGTAGAAACTCTAACTGCTGTTAGGGCAAAAGGACAAAGACTTGATCTACCTTCTTCCTGCTGAATTGGGTGATGATAGGAGGGGGGCAGTTAGGGTTTCTCCGGACGGAGAGCAATCCAGGGGTCCACAATAGAATCAGGTCTTGGACTGGAACCATCTTTACTGTGTGTGACTTGATGACATTTCTGGAAGACACAAATCTGATTAGCACAATAAAAGGTAAGGGTAGACCAGTGAGAGGAGGGGGTTAATTACAGTGTTAGGTTAGAAGAACGAAGTCAGTGATGTTAAAAGGAAAACTAAAAGAAAACTCTTGCTGTCTTCTAAATAAGAACTTTAAATTTTCTTTAGGCTCGCAAGTGTAGGTGGACTGTGGTTGATTCTCTTCATGGTCTGCTTCCGTAGGAGGTGGTGGGTTCTAGGATTTTACTCATGAATGATATATTCAGGAATCTATTCCCATAACTTTAACAGCTGTAGAAGAAGACAAGATAACAGAAAAGGGACCTTCCCAAGTTGGGGTTAGGGAAGGTGAATTAGAGGGAAGAGTTCATAACTAGATCTCTAGGAGAGAAAAGCTCCTTTAGTGTTGAATTTGAAAATGTAGTTGGGAGGTTTTTAAGGATTTGTTGAAATTTAGCTAAAGAAGTAATATGTTTTACTATTCTGTAGTTTCTTGATCTAATAAAAAAATTGTTAAAAAGGTCTTCCATATAATAATTCAAATGGACTACAACTGAGTTTCTGAGGTAAATTTCTTATTCTAAGGAGAACGAGATGAGTCTCTTGAGTTAGCTTTCCTAACTGTCCTTTGATTTTATCATTCATTTTTTCTACTTTCCCAGAGCCTCCAAGAACAGTGTAGGTGATATTTTATGCCTGGGTCTTTAGATATTCCCTGTGTCACAGCTGCTTTGAAGGCAGGCCCATTATCACTTTGCAAACTCCAAGGGAGTCCAAACCTGGGGATAATCTCATATACTAAAGCCTTTACAACTTCCTGGGCCTTTTCTGTCTTACAATGGATTCTTCAATCCAATTAGTAAAAATATCCCCAAATACCAGCAAATATTGTATACCATATACCTTAGGAAGGTGAATGAAATCCATTTGCCAATCTTCACCTGGATATTTACCTTGTTTCTCGTATATCTGGGTGAGCTAGATGGTGATTTGAAGGATTGTTCCTCTGACATACCTCACAAGTCCTTGTTATCTGTTTAAAGGTTGAAATATGTTTTTTCCGTTAAAGAGGGCTTTAGCCATTTGATAGGTACTTTCAATGCCAAAATGAAAAGACTAATACAAAATTTTAATGCCTTATTTGCTTCCAGTTCCCATTCTAGAGTGACTAGGCCCTCTTTTTGAGCATTTTTAATTAAAGAATAGAGTGGTCTAGTTATTGCACTATATCCAGGAATCTAGAGTCTGCAAAAGCCTGTAATTCCTAAGAAGCCTCGAAGTTGTCTGAGAATTTGAGGTTTGGAGTAAGCCAATATTGGTTCTGTTCTTTCTTTGCCCAAGGCTCTCTTCCCCTGTGAAAGCTGGAGACCCAAATAGTGAACTTCAGGCATACATAATTGGGCTTTAGCCTTAGAAATTTTGTACCTACAATCAGCTAGAAACTTTGATACAGTTTGTGGAGCTTTGTGGCATTCCTCTGCATCTGGTGCTCCCAAAAGAATGTCATCTACATACTGAATAAGAGTCACTGTAGGATATGAAAAATGACTCAAGTCTTTGGCTAAGCCTTGTCCAAACAAGTGAGGGCTGTCCCTAAATCCCTGGGGTAACACAGTCCATGTGAGCTGGGTGTCGGAGTCGGAAGGGTCTTCAAAAGCAAAACCGTATGGGGAATTTTCATGAAGTGGAGTGCAAAAGAAGGCATTTTTTAAGTCTAAGACTGTGAAATAGGCAGCCTTTTCAGGGGTATGAGACATACAGATTGGGAGCTACAGGGTGGAGAGGAATGACTGCTTCATTTATAATACAGAGGTCTTGGACTATTCTCCAAGTTCCATTTGGCTTTGGCACTTCTAAAATAGGAGTGTTACATGGACTATTGCAAGGTATTAATAATTTCTGTCGCTTTAGATTCTGTATTATGGGTATTGGTCCATTCTTAGTGTCTGCTTTTAGAGGATATTGTTTTTGATTGGGATAGATAGTGGGATTCTTTACTTAATGTGGATTGGTTGAGCATATCTTGCTCTTCCCACCTGTTCCTCAATAGCCCACAATTCTGGGCTAATTTCAGTCTCTAATAAGGGAAGACATAATGTACATTCATGTCCCATATTCCTATAAATGGTTGTTCCTGCTTTAGTTAGTATACCTCCCCAAAAGGGGGGCAGGACTTTCAGTCATGATTAGGAAGGCATGAGAGAACAGCCAGTCATCCCAATTGCAACTTAAAGGCTGAGAGAAAAATGTGGTAACTGGCTTTCCAGACACCCTCTGTATAGTTATAGATTTCGGGGAATAAAAGACCAGGGTTAGAGAGAAGTACAGAAAAGGTTGCTCCATTGTCCAAAAGAAATTCTATTTCAGGTGGCACCTGTGGCTCAGTGGTAGGATGCCGGCCTCATATACCAAGGGTGGCAGGTTCAAATCCGGCCCCAGCCAAACTGCAACAAAAAACTATCCAGGTGTTGTGGCGGGCGCCTGTAGTCCCAGCTACTCGGGAGGCTGAGCCAAGAGAATCGCCTAAGCCCAGGAACTAGAGGTTGCTGTGAGCTGTATGACGCCATGGCACTCTACCGAGGGCAATAAAGTGAGACTATCTCTACAAAAAAAAAAACCAAAAAAACAAAAAAGGAAATTCTATCTCCTGGCCCACTGTGAGGCAAACCCAGGACTCTTGAGGGGTAATGACACAAGCTGGAGCCCTGAGAATCTACCCCATGCACACTTAGTCCAGTTTGGGCACTAACTAGATCACTGTCCCTAGAGGCCTTCGCCTCTGAGGACAGGCCACCCTCCAGTGGTCACCTTTGCATTCTGGACAGAAGCCAGGTGGCTTGCCCAGCCGGTGGTGCTGCTGGGGGCAGTCCTTTCTGAAGTGGCCAGCCTGACCACATTGGAAGCACTTGTTCTTAACGCCTCTGGCTTCCCTCTGCCCCTGAAAGGTGCTCGTTTGTTGGAGTGCCATTACTAGAGCTGTCATTCTTTTCATATCCCTTCTCTCTTTCCCCCTCTTTGTCCTGATCTTGGTTATAAAAGACCACAGTGGCCATTTTAAGAAGATTCTCCAGATTATGATCTGGGCCTAGAGCCAATTTCTGGAGTTTTCTTCGAATGTCTGGGGCCACCTGAGTGATAAATTTATCTTTTAAAATAATGTGGCCCTCTAAAGAGTCAGGTGTCAACTGAGTGTGCTTTCTCATCGCCTCCCTAAGCTGCTCAGGAAAAGCTGAGGGACTCTCATTTTGCTCCTGGCAAATAGTAGGCAATTTGGAATAATTCATAGGCTTTTTCTCAGATTGACATAAACCTTCTAGAATACATGTTAGAAAATGTTTACACCACCAGTCACCTTGTTTCTCAGGTTCCCATTTGGAATCTTCAAAGGGAACTGCCTGTCTTCCCATGGTGTATCTGTCCCTTTCCTCAAGAGACATACTGCCATCAGTATTGGACATGAACCACAAATTACCCCACTTTCTAGCTTCATCTAAGACTTCATTTTTTTCATTAAAAGTTAAAGTTTGATCTAGTAGTAACATTACATCTCTCCAAGAGAGGTCAAAGCTTTGTCCTAATCCTTGGAGAACATCTGTATACTTATCGGGGTCATCAAAAAATGTTCCTGAATGAACCTTAATTTGCTTTAAATCTGCCAGAGAAAATGGAATATATACTCGTGCACAAAATACTCGTGTCTCACAGCAAACAGACACACACACTGGATAGACTCACAGCAGACAGACACACACTCTGGATAGACTCACAGCAGACACACACACTGGATAGACTCACAGCAGACAGACACACACTCTGGATAGACTCACAGCAGACAGACACACACTCTGGATGGACTCACAGCAGACAGACACACACTCTGGATAGACTGACAGCAGACAGACACTCTGGATAGACTCACAGCAGACAGACACACACTCTGGATAGACTCACAGCAGACACACACACTGGATAGACTCACAGCAGACAGACACACACTCTGGATGGACTCACAGCAGACAGACACAATTGGAATTTGGAATAATTCCAATGGGTTACGGTTAGGGTTAGGGTTAGGGTTTCACCACCCACAGTCTCAACCAAGGAACACAAAGAAGGATATGGTTGCCTTCTGGGGGTCTCAATAAGACCAGAAAAAACTCTTGGGACAGCCTCCCTCCTGAGATTTTCTGAACGCATGGAGGAAGATACAGGAAAAGTAGATGGTGGGTTTGAACTAGGTTGTGACAGCGTCTCCCTTGGGAGTCCCTGACCATTTGGGGAAGTTACTGTAGCCAGGAGAGCTGAATCTATCTGACAGGAGTTAGGGGTTGTCCCTTAGGAAAAAGAAAGCTTGCACATATGTAATTCAGACCATTTCCTTTCTTGTTTACCATAATTTGGAGTACCTTCTAGTAGTTGTCATTCACCATTGGAGAGTCAATACTAAGGCCAGGCCTGGGTGCAGAAGAAAACCATACTTTTTTTAGCATATGGGAATCACACATGTCCTAACATAGCCCAGTGGGGTGTTTGGCAGCACAGGCCAAAATATCGGGTATCTGGGAGACTGATCCCATTTGATGACAGTTCTCTTGGCAAGAGAACATGTTACCTGGGTGTTCTCTTAGAGAACGTTACCCATCTGTGGGAAAGAACAAAACATCCAGCGTCTTAATCAGTCCTACCCCATATTCCTGGGTTGTCAAAGCATCCTCTGACCAACCCAAGAAGCCTTTCAGCCAAACAAAAGGAAGCATCCTTCCAATGCTTGGGGAAGAATCCCTGTGGAGAGTGGCCTCCTCAGCCCCTGAGCTTGTCTGGAATTAGCCACTCTTACCAGTGTAGCGTATTTAGTACCCACTGGCTTTCCTGTGCTTACAACGTGCCGGCAGCACAGCAGAGAAATCAGGTATTGGGGAGCCTGGTCCCACCTGATGCATTTTCTGCCCCTTTCTGCCCCTTATCCACCCTTCCCCCCCAGCTCCAGAGTATCAGTTAAAGTGGGAATAAGTCCCTGCTCTGGAGAAGATGGCTGTGCGGTGCTTCCACATTTAACTCTATATAATCTTTTTTTTTTTTTTTGAGACAGAGCCTCAAGCTGTCACCCTGGATAGAGTGCCATGACATCACAGCTCACAGCAACCTCCAATTCCTGGGCTCAAATGAGGCTCCTGCCTCTGCCTCCCAAGTAGCTGGGATTACAGGCGCCCGCCACAACGCCCGGCCATTTTTTGGTTGCAGCCATCATTGTTGTTTGGCAGGCCCAGGCTGGATTCGAACCTGCCAGCTCAGGTGTACATGGCTGGTGCCTTAGCCTGTTGAGCCACAGACACCAAGCCAATTTTATTTCTTAAGTTAGCTACAGTAGTCACATATTGGATCAACACCACTCTAGCTGTCACTACAAAAGTATCTTTTATATGAGATTAACATTTAAATCGTAGACTTTGACTAATGCAGATCACCCTCCATAATGTGGGCAGGCCTCATCCAAACAGTTGGACAAGAGAAAAAGACTGAGGATCCTTGGAAAAGAAGGCCAAGTTGAGAAGCTAATCAAAGACACAATCCCCTTCACAGTAGCTTCAAATGAAATGAAATACCTAGGAATATGCCTAACAAAAGAAGCGAAGGACCTCTACAAAGAGAATTATAAAACCCTAAGAAAAGAAATAGAAGAAAAATTTAACAAATGTCCATTTGTTATTATGTCCATTAAAGACATTTACCATGCTCCCAACTGGGAAGAATCAACATTGTTAAAATGTCTATACTACCCAAAGCAATCTACAGATTCAACGCAATCCTCATTAAAATACCAACATTTGAAGATGTAGAAAAAAATAGTTCTTTGTCTCATATGGAACCAGAAAAAACCCTGTATAGCCAAGGCAATTCTTAGTAATAAAAACAAACTGGGTGCATCACCCCACCAGACTTTAAGCTATACTACAAAGCCATAGTGATCAAAAAGGCCTGGTATTGGCACAAAAAAAAATACAGACATAGACATCTGGAACCAAATAGAAAAGCATGAGACAAAACAAATATCTTATATCCGCCTGTACTTTGATAAACCAAACAAAAGCATACGCTGGGGAAAGAATTCCTATTCAATAAATGGTGCTGGGAGAACTGGATAACCACATGTAAAAGACTGAAACTGGACCTGCACCTTTCACCACTTATAACAATTAATTCAAGATGGATAAAAATTTAAATCTAAGGTATGAAACGATAAAAATCCTAAAAGAAAGCATGGGAAAAACTCTTGAAGATGTCAGCCTGGAAAAAGATTTTATGAAGAAGAATTCTGGGGCAATTGCAATAACAACAAAAATAAACAAAGGGGGCTTAATTAAACTGAAAAGCTTCTTCACAGCTAAGGACACAACCACCAAAGCAAATAGACAACCTTCAGAATGGGAAAAGATACTTGCATCTTATGAATCAGACAAAAACTTGATAACTAGGACAAATGGAGAACTCACATTAATCAGCATAAAAAGAGCTAACAAGCCCATACATCACTGGGCGAGAGACATGAACAGAAGACAGACGAATGGCTAACAACCATGAAAAAAATGCTCATTATTCCTAAATTATCAGAGAAATGCAAATCAAAACTACCCTGAGATATCACCTAATCCCAGTAAGATTAGCCTACATCATAAAGTCCCAAAGCTGCAGATGCTGGCACAGATATGGAGAGAGGGGAACACTTTTACACTGTTGGTGACTATAAACTAATATAGCCTCTTTGGAAAGAAGTATGGAGAATCCTCAGAAAACCCAAATTAGATCTCCCATTTGATGCCCCAATCCCACTACTAAGCTTCTGCCAAGAAGAAAAAAAATCATTTTATCATAAGGGCATCTGTACTAGATTGTTTATTGCAACTCAATTTACAATCACCAAGATGTGGAAAAAACCTAAATGCCCATCACTTCAGGAATGAATTAACAAATTGTGGTATATGCATACCATGGAATACTATTCAGCCATAAGAGATGGTGACTTCATATGGGGTGGGGGTTGTTTTTATTTTTGAGACAGAGTCTCACTATGTTGCCCTCTGTAGATCGTTTAGCAGGCCCGTGCCGGGTTTGAACCCGCCAGTTTCGGCATATGTGGCCCGCACCATAACCACTGTGCTATGGGCACCAAGCTGACTTCACATGTTTTGTATCATCCTGGATGAAGTTGAAACACATTCGTCTCAGTAAAGTATCACGAGAATGGAAAAGCAATTATCCAATGTACTCAATACTAATATGAAGCCAGTAGATGAGCTGATGCATGCCCACATAGGAGAAAACTCGTTTGAATTCAAGATGGGGGCAGAGGTAACAAGGGAGCGGGAGAGGAGAGAGGGTGGGGCACTCCCACTGAATGGACACAGTGTGGGGGTTTGGGGCACCCCTCGTGAGTGCGAGACATAACCACAAAAGGGACTCTACCTAACAAAATCAAATATTTCGACCTGGTTGTTTCGGCCCTCACATTAACCTGAAATTATAAAAAGAAAAGAAAAAGATGGAATTCTGCTTCCAGACTGCCTTTGGACTTGAGCTGTGATATCGACTCCTCTTTGGATGCTCAGCATGCAAGGCTGTCCCAAGAATTTCAGACTTGCCAGCCTCCCCACAATCACGCAAACCAATTTATTTAAATAAATACACACACACACACACACACACACACACACACACACACACACACACACACACACACACACCCCTGTTGGCTGTTTCTCTGGAGAATACTAACACACTTATTAAATGAGAAATTACATCTCAGCTTAGTTTCAATTTGTGATATTCTGGCTACTACTGAAGTTCAAAGTTGTTTATATAGTTTTGCAAATTTTCTTTCTTTCTCTGTGATTTTCTGTCCATAACTTTTGCCCATTTCGAGTGGGCATTTTGACTTGTTCATATAGGAGCTCTTTCCATACTTGCGTTTTGATTCTTTCTTTTCTAAGTTATATATATTTTGCATAGTCTGCCTTCTGTCATACTGTGATGACCTTGTATCCTCTGACCTCAGACGTTCTCTGCGGTCTAAGAATGGCATTTACCTTTCCACCCACCCACACCTGAGCCTCTCAGGAGCCGTAGTCTTCTCTCTGGTGTCTTCTCCATTATTCAATCTCATGTATTGTCTAACTTTTAGAAACCCTCCAATTTTCTAATTTACAGTGTTTTGTGAATGCATGCTTTCTCTTGTACTTTTTGTGCCATTTCAGACAAGCTTGAGTATGCCCAAGGTGGTATGGCTTGGGTATGGCTGTACTCTTTTCTGCCATTTCAACAGGATTTAGGAAGGGCAGGGAGGTCAATTTCGGAGCTCAGCATTGAGTCAAACACCTAGGGAAACACTTGACAGCAAAACAAGAATTTTCAAAATCTTTACAACCCAGCTAGTTATATTTTTTAAAACCCATTCAAATATAATAATAGAACCTAAAACCATACAATTATTCCTAAGAACAAACAGAACAGTAATATGCTCTTTTAAAAGGACCTACAAGTGCCTAATGAGTGAGGTACTGTCCAAAGAGGACTACAAGAATAAGCTTTTGGAAATTGAAATGTTTACCATAGAGAATTGGTGATAAAATCACCAGAGGAGTTAAAATAATACACAATTATGCATATGATTAAGACTAATTTTTTCTTCTTTTTTATATAAAGTCCTGTTTGGTTTTCATGAAACAGAAAGAGCTACATTTGGTGGAGAAAATATTACTTTTTACGTTATATATAATTTAAAAACAAGAATTAGAAATCCATAAAGCCAAAGACATTCCCTCTCTGAACATCATCATAACACAAACCAGTTGGGGAAACCATTCATAGTTACTGAGGGACAGACAGCAGGTTTCCAAACACTGCCTGGGTAAACAGCCTTTGTGGAAGAGAATGGAAAAAGGCATCAGATTTGCCTCCTGAGTTAGAAACAGGTGGCCAGTTCCATTTACGCCATCTCCTAACAAACGCAGTGCTTGGAAAACTCTGGCATGGCTGCGGTATTTGCCAGAGTATGCCCGAGGTGTTAAGTGATAGACCTTGGATCCAAATCCAGACGATCTGGTTCTGAAGCTCTCCTGCCTAAGGACTGTTCTATACCATCTGTCCATGGTCAGTACAGGCAGGACTAACAAGATTCGCAAAGGGATGGAAATCCAAGTGTAACCCTGACGTCCCCATGAAACAGGAAAGTAAATGACCATCCTCTATCCCACACAAAGATGAGATCTTACTCACTTTCTCCAACATCTTTTAGGGGGCTTTTTCCTAGAATCATGACTTTGAGAAAAGTAGACGTTTATCTCACGTCTACTACTACTGGCGCAGCCCAAGCAAGATCTGGCTCTGCTGTACCTGGCCCTGAACCTGAACTCTGTATTTCCGATCAGTACACATTGTTCCTGATGAAAACCCAGAACCCAGGGCCCACCACCCCACATCCTCATATGTCCCCCATGTACATCCCACCCCCCAAAACACTAGCGACAGACTGTAGCATATAGTGTCCTTTTACTAAAAGTTAGAAATAGCAATGGGAGTAACCTCACAGCACAGAATTAGTAGACACTTAAAGTTGAACATTAGGCATCACTAGAGTTCACATCAAGGTTGAGACTTGACTAGACCATAAGTAAAGAACCGGCAAAGGACAATGGAGGGAGGCATGTGCCTCTCATGGGGCCCTAGGCATTGTGGTAAGGGAAAGAAAAAGAGGGAAAGTTAACGGATGCATTCTGATTCTATCTCCCCCAGATTTAGCCTAGAGAAGGAAGGGATAGCCCAGTTAGCATCATTATAAGCCATATAAAACTAAATGCAAATATTTTATTCACAATCTGAGTAGTAAGGGGCTCATGAAGAAAACTCTGTCAAATATAGGCAAAATAAAGGACCAGAATCCATTTCCATTGGATTCTACATTTCCTCTTCTTGTTCGATTCTACATTTTTAAAAAATGTATTTAGGAACCACACTACTTACGGTTTTGTCAATTAAAATAAAGTAACATCTTTCTGTTGTCATTAAAAATTCTATGATACTTTTTATATTTTTTAAATATTTGTATTTAGAGGTATCTAATTTACTTAACTGTCACCCTATTTAGGTTTATTTTTTCACTTTTCATCATTATAAATAATGAGGTGATAAGCTCTTTGCATTCCCATTTATTTCCTAGAAGTGAAAAAGTCAAAATTATTGAATATTTTTAGGGTTCTTGATACATTCTGCCTCATTGTTTTGCATAAATAAAATAACAATAATTAACAATCACAGCAGTAGTGGATAAATGGGCTGATTTCACCAAAACCTTAAAATCATTTATTCAATAAAATATTTATCAAGAGTCTATTATAAGCTAGTCATTATCTTGCACACAAGCAATACAGTAATAAATGAAACAGAAAACATCTCTTTTCTCAAGGAGCATCAATATAGGATATGTCATGTAGTAGTAAGTTCTGTGAAGGTAAACAAAGCCTGACAAAGGGGTAGAGAGAGGCCCAGAAGCCCCTAGGAGCAAATCTTGCCAGCTGCCTGGTTTTGTAAATAACGTTCTATTGTGGCTTGGCACAGGTATCTCAGTGGTTAGGGCACCAGCAGCATATACTGGGGCTGGTGGGTTCAACCAGGCCTGGGCCTGCTAAACGACAATGGCAACTACAACAAAAAATAGCTGGGCAATGTGGCATGTGGTTGTAGTCCCAGCTACTTGGGAGAGTGAGGCAAGGGAATCACTTAAGCCCAAGAGTTTGAAGTTGCTGTGAGCTGTGACGCCACCGCACTCTACCGAGGGCAACAATGAGACTCTGTCTCAAAAAAACAAATAAATTTTTATTAAAACACAACCATAGCCATTCATTTATGCACTCGCTGTTACTGCTTTCCCTCTACAAGGGTGGAGTTGAGTAGCTGCAACAAAGCCCATATAGCTCACAAAGCCCAGTGTAGTGACATCACACAGTCTCTTAAAGCAGGGAAGGTCAAAGCCTCCTGGAATGCTGCATTGGCTGTAGTATGCTAACTGCTGTAACAAATAGACCCCAAAACATGTATTGGTACATATGCAATAGAAATGTCTTTCTTTCTTTTTTCTTTTATTGTTGGGGATTTATTGAAAGTACAAAGAACCAGGTTGCATTGATTACATTTGTAAAGTAAAGTCTTGTAATTGTGCCCCACCACCAAAATTTATTTCTTGTTCACGTATAGTAGTGGGTACATAAATAGACTGGCAGGATCCAGTTTATCTGGGTCTTTTAGGGACCCAGAATTGACAAGGCTTTGCTTTCTTCAACACTCAGCTTCAAGGCCATCCTCAGGTTACCATCGATCCAACCAGCCAGAAGGAACAAAAAACATGTTTTTCTGCGTGGTAGGGCTTTAAGGGCCAAACCCAGAAAAGGCTCTCATCAGTTCCACCAAACACTCCGTTGGCTAGAACCCAGGCATAAGGCAGCAGCCGACTGTGTGGGTACCAGAAATCGGAGTCCTTGCCTGCTCAGCACATCCCAGCTCTGCACCACTGAGTAGTGAGGGCACAGACAGCAGTCCCTCTGTCTCAGATAGCGTAGTTTCCAAATTCCAGCAAGACTCAGTAATTCATTATTGCTTGATTGTGTATTTCCCTGAGTAACAATGAAGTATACATATATAAATTTTATATGTTTCTTAGCCATTTATAATTTCTCCTCCCTGAATTTCCCCTCTTCATGTCCTTTGTTCATTGCTCTAATGAGGTCTTGGAATTTTTTTTTTTTTTGTAGAGACAGAGTCTCATTTTATCGCCCTCAGTAGAGTGCCGTGGCGTCACACAGCTCACAGCAACCTCCAACTCCTGGGCTTAGGCGATTCTCTTGCCTCAGCCTCCTGAGTAGCTGGGGCTACAGGCACCCGCCACAACGCCCGGCTAGGTCTTGG
>CAUYRH010057385.1:0-30686 GCA_963574655.1 Perodicticus potto
CTCTTGCCTCAGCCTCCCAAGTAGCCAGGATTACAGGTGCCTACCACAATGCCCAGCTATTATTTATTTATTTATTTATTTTTGAGACAGAGCCTCAAGCTGTCACCCTGGATAGAGTGCGGTGGCATCACAGCTCACAGCTACCTCCAATTCCTGGGCTCAAGTGAGTCTCTTGCCTCCACCTCCCAAGTAGCTGGTACTACAGGCCATTTTTTGGTTGCAGCCGTCATTGTTGTTTGGCAGGCCTGGGCTGGATTTGAACCCACCAGCTCAGGTGTACATGGCTGGTGCCTTGGCCAGCTGAGCCACAGGCGCCGAGCCCTGAATAAGTATTTTAATTAAAATGACACTCTTGGTTCAGCACCTGTAGCTCAAGGGGCTAGAGTGCCAGCCACATACACCAGAGCTGACGGGTTAGAATCCAGCCCGGGCCTGTCAAACAACAATGATAACTACAACCAATAAATAAATAAATAAATAAATAAATAGCCAGGCGTTGTGGCAGGTGCCTGTAGTCCCAGCTACTTGGGAGGCTGAGGCAAGAGACTGGCTTAAACCCAATAGTTGGAGGTTGCTGTGAGCTGTGACGCTGATACAGGACAGGTGGCGCTCAGCAAGAGCTGAGCTAGAGGACCCGAGGCCTTCCTTGGCGGTATTGGTGGGGCGGCAGCCGGCAGAGGAACAAGCAGGTTGGAGGGTAGGCAAGGCGAGGGTGGCTCCGACCCCCACCAGAGGCTCCAATAGCCAAATGGGCTGGACAACTGCTGTGGAGACACTGACACCTTGGTGTCTCTTTCACTTTGCACTTTTGACTATATTCTGAACCCCCATTTCCTATGCCTAGGTCAATTTCATGTAAGTTTCCTAGGCTCAATTCCATGAATGAACTGTGCCCATTCATTAATACATTCATTCACTTGGCCCCAGCAGAAGAGACTGTGTCCATTCATTTTCTGGCCTCATACAGAAAAAAACCCATGCACCTATATATACCCCTAGACAAAGAGCCCAGACAGAAAGACAGAGAGAGACGGGGAGAGAAACAGAGAGAGCTTTTCTCTCTGGCCTTGGGTTTTCTTTCCCTACCGGGAGCTTTAGTGTTTTTGTATTCCTTTCTGTAAATAAATTGTCTTACCACTGATCTGTGGTCTGCGGATTTATTCTTCAAATCTCCCAGACCAAGAACCTGAAACTCCAGTATCAAAGCCACAGCACTCTACCCAGGGCAACAGCTTGAGACTCTGTCTCCAAAAAAAAAAAAAAAAAAAAAAAAATGACATTCTTAAAGGTTATGCCAACCTTTATTTTTGTCCCCAATGAAGCTACAAGAAAAAAAATTAACCTTTATGTTGGTTTTTTGCCATAGGAACACATGCTCTGTCATTTATCTGTAGCTAGAACTTGGGGGTTTCTAAAGTGACTATCAGATCTCAGCAGGAATTTGCAACAAGGCTACACACACCCCTGCTACAGGGGGGCAATCAAGTCGGAGACAGACAAGAAGATGTTAGTACAGATGTTTCTGCTCACTCCCAAGGTTTCAGTTAAAAGTTAAAAGAGTTCATGAGGATTAAAGGTATCTAAGCACTTTCAAGCAATTACAGTTTTGCCCAGAAGTTAATTAATACATTTCAGAAACTGCTGATTTTTAGTGTATGGCTTTTGCATGACCTATTAAATATGTTTAAAGTTTGCTTTTTTTTTTTTTAAGGGAAAAGGGATAAAAAGTGAAACATAAATGTATGATGTCAAGTAGATAGTTTGCTTGCATTGCCTTTTCTTTCCATTTTCAACCTTGTGGCTGAAGGCCTGCTTTGGTTCTAACGCAGATACTGGTTTACCCACTCTCAGAATATGGTTTTTAGGTCGTACAAGTACATAGCGAAGAGGTTAGAGGACACAAGCAGTTTGTGAAAAAGATAGAACTCCATAGGTTATCATTATTGTTTTGATTTCTGTTTGATTGTATGGCTTTTCTTACTACTTTGGGGAAGCGTGTTTCAAGTTTTAAGTTTGATAGATTTCTGTCTGGACCTTCACCTGTTCAGCTTTCTTAAAGAAATGTAAAACCTATCCTTCCTTACATAACAAATCCTCCTGATCCCTATGGAGAACTGCCAACTCTGGTATATATTAATAAAGTGCTTGACAGTTTCAGAGTGTTTGGGAAGAAAGTGGAAGGAAGGGGTGGTGTGGGAGCAACTGCAGGAAGGAGATGGAAGAGCTGGATGTTGCTTGTCTTAAAAGAAACAAGAAGACTTGGAATATGTACATTTAATTATGTATTACATATGTATTACATTTAACTTTACTTGGTCAGCATCTGATTGAAACAGTCTACCTCCTGTTTATACAGCTGTGCTTGCAAAACATTGCGTGATAAGCCTATTTAACATGTTTTCAGGGTAGTAACTTCTTCATATTTCATATACAGATATGATTTGCTTTGGAAGTAACAAAAATGCCAGGTCCTGTGGTACTGAGCCCAGCTTGGAATTTATGGTTATCAGTTTCATTACATAGTCTTAAGATTAGGCCTTGAGTTTTATGCTGTCAGAAATCTTTTGGTGCTGGGCTATGGTTGGCAAGGTCAGGATATTGCTTAGAACCAAAAGCTATATAAGAATCCAGACACGACATGTAGGTCAGGGCTGAAAGCTTATTAAAGTCATGACAATCAGATTATCAGATTCAGATAAGAATCTGGGACAAATTTTGCCACATTAAAGCCTAAACTACATGCAGATTTTAGAAAAGAGAATCAAGAGTGTGTATGGTGGTGGAATTGGGGGAAATCTCTCTTCAAAAAAAATTCAGGAACATCTGCTAACAGTGGCCTATAACAGAAATAAATAGGGAGAATGCTTTAGAATCCTAGTAAACAAATAGGTTGGGATGGTAGTACATAAAGAAATTAGTTCTCTGTCTTTTTTTTCCTTTTGCTTATAATCTTGATTTTTAATTCAATGCTTGAGATTTATTTTTGTTGACTGATAAATGCGGGTAAATATTCATTTTAACTGCTATGCAATATTTTGGCATATGAATTAAACAGTTTACATCTACATGCCCTTCGTAATAAACAAATTAGATTGTAATTAGTGTTGCTTTTTTTGCCTTTATTTTTAGTTGACACATAATTGTACATATTTGTATGTCACAGAATAATATTTCTAGACAGTATTCAATGTCTAGTGATCAAATCAAGTAATTAGGATATCTGTCACCTCAAACATTTATTATTTTTTGTATTAGAAACATTCAAAGTTCTCTCTTCTAGTTCTTTGAACATATACAGGAAATTATTGCTGACTCTACTCATCCTACAGGGCAGTTGAACACTAGAAATTATTCTTCCTACCTAGTTATAATTTTGTATCCATTCCTAGTTCCCATATTTTAAATGAAAATGTGAATTTCTTCCCTTTCTCAAGCTACCTGAATGAGGGCAAAAGATGAAAGGGTATAGTTTAATAGTGTAACCTTATCAGAACAATTTGTTCAATTTTTTTTTTTTTTTTTTTTTTTTGAGACAGGGTCTTGTTCTGATGTCCAGGCTAGAGTGCAGTAGTGTTATCATGGTGTTACCGGAATTTCTTCTTCAATAGGTCCTTGGTCTAGGGGTTTCGAAGAATGAATCCACAGACCACAGATCAGTGGTAAGACAGGAATTATTTTGCAGAAAAGAATACAAAGAAAAAGCACCAGAGCTCCTGGCAGTGGGAAAAACCTAAGTGGGAAAGAAATCTCCCCCCATGGGTCCTTTGTGTACATATATATATATATATATATATATATATATAACCCAAATGAATGGATACAAACATCCTTTCCCAGCCTAGGGAAATTTACTAGACTGGGGAAAAGAGGGGTTCCCAGTTAAGCTGCAAGTGCAAGGGGAGAGATCAGAGGCCTGGTTGGTGACACCACAGCACTCCCTGAGCTGGCAACCTGGAAGTGTCCCCTCAGCAGTTGTCCAGCCCCTCCAGCCACTGCTGCCTCCTATGTCTCCACCCCCCCCATGCGTGGTAGGTCCTCCTGCCACCCTGGGGGCTATCCTCCCTGTATCAATAGCTCACTGCAACCTCAAACTTCTGGGCTCAAGTGGTCCTTCTGTCTCAGCATCCCAAGAAGCTGGGAACACAGGTGCATGCCACCACATGCAATTAATTTTTAAAATTTTTTGCAGAGATGAAGTCTCACTCTTGCTCAGGCTATTCTTAAACTCCTAACCTCAAGAAATCCTCCCCTCTGAGCCTTGTACAGTGCTGAGATTTCATATGTGAGCCACCACGCCTGGTCTGGTTCAACTTTTGTGTATCAAAGTTGTTGGTTGTTTTTAGTTGCCATACACCCCCAGCTTGAAGGTCACGTAGCCCAAGCTTGCTTGTGTTGACCAAATTATGTGTTGATCAAATAGGCAACCATGAGTAAAACCCATGTGCTTGGACCAAGAAGGAGGGACTGAATTAAGAAGCTGGCACCTTATAGAAGGATCCATGATTTGGCTCGGTGCCTATAGCTCAAGCGGCTAGGGCGCCAGCCACATACACCGGAGCTGAAGGGTTTGAATCCGGTCCGGGGTTGCCAAACAACAATGACAACTACATCCAAAAAATAGCCAGGTGTTGTGGCCAGCATCTGTAATCCCAGCTACTTGGGTGGCTGAGGCAAGAGAATCGCTTAAGAGCAAGAGTTTGAGGTTGCTGTGAGCTGTGATGCCATAGCACTCTACCCAGGGTGAGAGCTTGAGACTCTGTGTCAAAAATAAATAAATAAATAAATAAACTCTGAATATTCTACCTAAAAAAAAAAAAAAAGAAGAAGAAGGATCCAGGATTCAATTAGATTGAGCCCTCATGTCACCCCACATTATGATCAGACAGATCATCCTCTCCTGCCCCAATGTCACTTCATTGCAAGATCTAGTCAGATCCCTCTTGTGATTACAACACCTGACTCAGCCCTCTGCTCCTGGAGATAGATCTGAGCCTAATTCTTAACTCCTTGCTTAACTTCCTGGCAATAAATCTTTCTTGCCTCAAAAACTCATGCTTTGGTGTTTGGCTTTCCATTGAGAGTGCACGAATGAACCTAGTTCAGTTCAGAGGCAAAAATAAGACAGATCTGAGTTCTAACTTGGCTTTGCTGGGTCACCTTAGCATGTTTCTTAAATCCTTAAAGCCTCAATTTTCTCATCTGAAAAATAAGGATAGTATTATATATAAACACGTTTGTAGTAATGATTGAATGAAATAATGTGTAAACAGATCTGGGTAGTGTTTAACAAATGAAAGTATTGCTACTATTACTTGATAAGTGTTCAACTCTCTACCTTCTCAAAAGACAATCGCATCTGATACTACATGTCCATCTTTACAGGACTATTTTTGGGGGTTGAGAGGATTGGGGGAAATGCAAAATTTCAGTTTGACAGGAGGAATAAATTCAAGAGATCTTTCTTGAACTTCATGGTGAGTATAGTTAATAACAATATATTGTGTATTTGAAAATTGCTAAAAGGGCCAATTTTAAGTATCCTTATCACAAAAAAAAAATCAGTATGGAAGGTAATGCATATGTCAAATAACTTGATTTAGCCATCCCACAATATGTTCATATGTCAAAATATCATATTGTACACCATGAACATATGCAATTTTTTTTCTTTTCAGATGAAGTCTCACTTTGTGGCCCTGTGGTCAAGTGCCATGGCAAAACAGCTCACAGCAACCTCAAACTCTTGGGCTTAAGTGATTCTCTTGCCTAAGCCTCCCAAGTAGCTGGGACTACAGGTGCCCACCACACTCCCCAGCTAGTTTTTAGAGAAGAGGTCTTGCTCTGGCTCAGGCTGGTCTCGAACCTGTGAGCTTAGTTAAATACCTGCCTCAGTTTTCCACAGTGCTAGGGTTACAGGCATGAGCCAGAGTGCACGGCCTGAATATATACAATTTTTAACTTGTTACATAAATAAATAAATAAATAAATACCTTCATACATACAGAAAGAAGAATTTTGTTGAGTGGGTTAGGCAAATATATAGTATCCCCATTTTACAGATGAGAAAAATGAAGCTGAAAGATTAGTCCCAAGGTCACCCAGTTGATAAACAGAACATTGTAGATTATAACTACAGCGTTTTTTTGTTTTTTGTTTTTTTTTTGCAGTTTGAACCTGCCACCTCCGGCATATGGGGCCAGCGCCCTACTCTGTTGAGCCACAGGCACCGCCCACTACAGAGTTTTTAAAATCATAGCAAGGATCCAAATCACCTCAATAGTGATTAAAACTCAGACTGATGGCTCCACCCCCATAATTCTTTATTCGCTATGTGACGGGCACTAGAATTCAAATTTCTTATCACAGCTCAAGTGATGCTGGTCTTAGGCCCACTCTATGCAAACCACTAAGCTAGACTAGAATAAGGTTCTCAAATACACCTGCTCAGTAGGATTACCTGGATGCTTAAAGAAATAAATTAACTCATAATGGCTTACGACCATAGACCAATGATTTTTTTTTTTTTTTGAGTCGGAGTCTCAAGCTGTCGCCCTGGGTAGAATGCTGTGGCATCATAGCTCACAGCAACCTCCAACTCTTGAGCTGAAGCGATTCTCTTGCCTCACTTTTCTATTTTTAGTAGAGACGGGGTCTCACTTTTGCTCAGGCTGCTCTCAGAACTCATGAGCTCACGGTATCCACCAGCCTTAGCCTCCCAGAGTGCTAGGATTATAGACGAGCCACCGAGTCCAGCCAATAGATCAGTGATTTTTAACTGGTGTGCTCTGGCACACTGGTGTGGTGTGGTGTGGCACCACTGATGTGCCACGAAAGGGATCTTAGGTATGCTGTGAAAATTTTTAAAGATCATTAATTAAATTGTTTTCGAAAGAAGTTCAAAACACAGGTAAGTGTATTTTTTTTTAACTTTTTAAAGAATTGACATAATTTAAGTGTGCCTCAGTTTAACTATAGCTTCAAGTGTGTCGGGAAATAAAAAAGGTTGAAAAACACTGCCATAGATTTTCTGCTCTCACAAATGCAATTCAGCCTTTTCACTGGCATAAAAATACTTGATTATCTTAAGTAAAAAAGGATAAATCTATAACAACCTTGGAAATTTCACAAAGTCTGGAAAGCTTGTGGACTTTTTTAATTCTCAAAAATGTAGTATTATGAAGTTTATGAGCCCAAATTTTCTATTTTTATCACCCAACATTTTCTATTTTGCCCACCAAATACTGAATCAGGGTTAGCAAATAATTGAGATTACGTACTATAGATGAAGCAATCAGTACAGTTTTCTTAATATTGTAATTGATATTGATACTTTGAAATTCTTTCCTGAAATACTAGCTAGTTGGTTATTTTAGCTTTGACGAAATTAAAATTAAAAACTCTGCTTTTAAAGTTTTCTGCATTTATGTATTGAAGTAAAGAAATGTTTTAGTACTTGTTATTTAAGAAGCAATTTAAAAAGTATTAGTATAGATACATTTATTCTGAACTCTTTATTTTGATATTTTATAGATTTTGTTTTTTTTTAAGAGATAGGGTCTTGTTTTGTCAGCCAGCCTGGAGTGCAGTGGTCTGCTCAAAGCTCACTGTAACCTTGGACTCTGGGCTAAAGCAGTTCTCTCACCTCAACCTCCTGAGTGTCAGGAACTATGGGAAGCAAGACCTTGTCTCTACAAAAAAGTAAAAAAAAATAGAGACAGGTTCTTGCTCACTATGTTGCCCAGGCTGGTTATAAACATTTGGCCTCATTCTGGGACAACAGGCATGAGCCACCAAACATGGGCATAGATTATTTTTAAAAATGCTACCTACATAATTCATTATATCGAATAAGTAGTTCTTAAAAACAATGTGCCGGAGTGCTTTTGTTTGTACCACTAACTAGAAATGGATTATTGTCATTTTCTTTTATAATACTTAAGTGTTCAGTAAGGTAAGACTTATTATCATTTTGTTTTTGCTGTTAGAGTCTCACTGGCTTGCCTTGGGGTTGAGTGCCATGGTGTCATCATAGCTCAGTAACCTCAAACTCTTGGGCTCAAGTGATTTTCTTGGCTCTGCCTCCCAAGTAGTTAGGACTACAGGTGCCTGCCACATTGCCCAGCTATTTTTAGAGATGGGTCCACTCTTGTTCAGGCTGGTCTCAAACTCCTGAGCTCAAGCAATCCCCCAGTCTCAGGCTCTCACACTGCTAAGGATTACAGGTGTGAGCCATCGTGCCTGACTTAAGGTAAGAATTATTGAATTATTTTCATTTTCATCCATTTATTTTCAGTGCCCAATTAAAGTCATATTTGAGGTTCACAGACTAAATTATAAATAACATTACTACCTATTGCAAAAGCCTATGCAATATGCTTTACATTAATCATATTTGGAGTTTACACAGAATCCCTAGGAAATTCCAACCACTTGAAAAATATTTCATTTACTTTACAGCATTATTGTTGAGGTGATGTAGAACTATCATAGTTGAAGGACTAAAGGAGACAACCATCCCATGGTTAATTCAGCACAGGGGTTGGAGCCTAGCGAGTTACTCCTTAAGTTAGGTGCTATTATTGATACCACAATTAATACTGACTTTTTGGTAGACCTAGGCATTAACGTTTCATCATGATGTGTATTTTATACCTGACATATGAAGGCATCTAATCATTATTATTATTTTTGGAGAGGGGTTTTCCTATGTTGCCCAGGCTGGCGTGTAGTGGGTATTCACAAGTGCAATCATATGTTACTGCAGCCGTGAGCTCCTGGTATCAAAGGATCCCCACATCCTCAGCTGGAGTTATAGGTATGTGCTGCTACGGCATCTGATTATTCATTGTCCAGATCCTTCAAAGCCATTTAAATTGTTTTCATCAGAGTGTCCTTAAACTGTGAGACTGTGATAGCATAAGTCAGGAAGATGGAATATGTATGTAATAGGTTGTAAATAAAAAAAAAAAACTTTACAGAAAGGCACCCATTCATTGTTTGATGATTTTGCTATACAAGACTCAATTCATGATCTTTTATTCAGCAACAATTTGGAAATTTTATCTCTGAATATCTCAAATTTGGGGATATCTCCCCCTTGTAGGTGAAGTCTTATCTAATCACAGTGAGATGCAAGTTTCAAGAGACCAAGACATAGTGGACAATCAGGAATTTTATCTTGTTTAACTGTCACTTTATTTGTTAATGACCAAATATAATGCTAAGCAGTACTCAGATGTTATCCACATTGCTTCCAGCTCTTTGCCAAGGGTCAGCTCTTCACTGAGGCGTCCAGGATACCAAGTAAGCTCTGAACTAGAGCTGCTAGTTCAAACTAGAGATGTTTGGACTTCTTTTACAGAGCAAAAATTTTGGGCCAGAGTTGACATCCAATCACATCATTAAAGCAGGTTCAACAATTGCTTTGTAAGGGTGGCAAAAATCTACCTCTATCCTTCTGGGTTCTGGCTGGGCCAGAGAAACAAGCTGACATTGGATAGATTAACAGGAGACAAGCATACAAATTTATTTAGTAGAAGTTTTATGTGGCAGGGGAGCCTTTGTAAGGAAATGATAATCCCAAGATACAGTTATAGTTGAACTTTATATACTGAATTGAATAAAGACTAGTAAACTGTGAAAATGTGGTAAGGCAAAGGGATTATTCTATGGCAGTTAATTGGGTGGAAAAGTGACTAAGAAGATAAGGGTTAGTTTAACAAGGTTTATTTGTAAAGATTCCCCTCAGATTCAATTTCGTGTCTTTGATAAGAGTGTTGTTTTTCCTTCTAGTGGAAAGGAAAGCATCTTTCACATGGGAATGTCATCTCTAGCTTCTAAGAAACAGCATCAAGGTCAGAGTGAGCTTCTTACACCTGGTGTTTTTTTCTTTTTTTAGTGTTTGAACTTAAAATAGTGAATATACCAGAGCAGCATATTTTGGGGTGGCATGTTCTTAACTCCTTCAGTCTCTAACAACAAATTTATTGTATTGTTCAAAGCACTATGAACCAACCAAATCTTTTATTCTCTCAAGAAACATTTCAAAGGCAAGCAAGAATAGATTTCTATACAGAGAATTCTTGCCTAGTCTGGTGGCTCATGCCTTTAATTCTAGCATTCTGGAAGGCAGGTGGATTGCTTGAGCTCAGGATTTTGAGACCCACTTGAGCAAGGGTGAGACCCCACCTCTAAAAAAAGAGAAGTAAAGGGTGGTACCTGTGGCTCAGTCAGTAAGGCGCTGGCCCCATATACCGAGGGTGGAGGGTTCAAACTCAGCCCCGCCGAACTGCAACAAAAAAATAGCCAGGCGTTGTGGCAGGTGCCTGTGGTCCCAGCTACTTGGGAGGCTGAGACAAGAGAATCACCTAAGCCCAGGAGTTGGAGGTTGCTGTGAGCTGTGTGACGCCACGGCACTTTACCAAGGGTGACAAAGTGAAACTCTGTCTCTACAAAAAAAAAAAGAAAGAAAAGAAAAGTAAAATAGGTGGGTTGTAGTGGGCACCTGTTGTCCCAACTACTCTGGAGGGTGAGGCAAAAGAATCACTTGAATCCAAGGGTTTGAGGTTGCTGTGAGCTATGATGTCATATCACTTTACCGAGGGTGACAAAGTGAGACTGTCTAAAAAAAAAAAAAAAAAAAAAAGAAAGAAAGAAAGAAAAAGAAAAAAGAAAATTCTTAAAGGAAGTTGCCAATGTGTATTCTATTGTTTCTGAGTAGGAATACTTATTCTTGTAGTGCCATGATGAAACCCAATACTTGCACTTTATCCAACCCCATACATACCCATTAGTAAAAAGTATTATCAGTGTGTGATGTTAAAATTTTCTGGTTCCACAGAATTTCCTTAAATGGAATGCAACCAAATCTTGACAATAAAACATAGTACTATAAAATCAATTACTAAATACCACTAAAGAGCACAGGCTTTGCTAGGCAAAGGACGAAAATTTCCAGGTTGCCACCAGAAGATTTAGGGCTGATTATGGCAAATTTCAAACCAGAAAGGCTAAACAGTTTTCAGGTTTCCTAGCTTAGTGAGGCTGCTTTGGTGCTATGCAAAATCTAAACTTAATTCTGTATACTCCCTTTTCCAGAAGGGATTTGATGCAACCTATAATCAAAAGAAATAAATGCAAACAAAATCCTTGGTTCATGAAGAAGCATCTATTTAAAAAAAAAAAGAAAGAAAGAAAAGGAGGAAGAAGAGCTCTGATTCGATAAAATTTCACTCTAAGCTTCCTGGCAGCCAAAGAGAAAAGTAATGAAAACATGTTGAATCTGGAAGCATAAGGAATGGATTTCAGAAATATCTCTGTCACTTGCAGGGTGGCAGGGATATTTCTCTTAAGGTATTTCCTTAGATTCTGTTTCCTTATTTCAAAAGTATGAACAGTAAGAATCTGAAAGAATGTTGAATGATTCAAGGAAATATTGTATGTGAAAGAAAACTAAAGCATCATAAAAAATGAAATTGACTGTAATCAATCATTTACATTATCCAATGAAAACATAACATTTTCTTAAATCAGACAATGTTTGTTATCTTGGTCTTACTGCCTACCACAGGGTGTAGGAGCCTGGCAGCACATAGTATGTCTGCTGAACTAATGAAGGAAGGAAGGATTGTTCCCAGATGTTTTCAAGCTTGGGTAAACATTTAGTCAATTTCATTCACTCTTTCAACAAAGAAAATATAAGTCAGATCCCTAGCAGCTGAAGAGGAGTTGCAAAAGGTCCTGTAAGGCTGTTCCACTATGAACTCATGACCACAGTTCTAAATAGGTTTTCAACACTGTCCAGCAACCTGCTATGATTTCAGGACAACTTAATTCACCAGCTTCCCCAATAACTACTTCAAGCCTTTAATCACCATCCACTTAATTCTTCACTATTCATACTTGAGCTCTACCAAATCTCCCTATTTTACACTATCATAATACCATTTACTTTTATTTCTCATGGCATCTATCACCTCCCCAAATTTTCATTTATTCGTATCATTACATTTATCATTATTAGTGTTATCAAGCTACTTATTAATAAATCTAATAAAAATTACATAATCATTGTTAATGTTATACTTATTTCCATCCTTATTACATTTATTCACCCAATTATGTTGACAAGTGGATCCCAGACCCTAAACTCCAACAGAGGTGGGGCTTGTTTTTTGTTTACTTTGTGTTCCCAGGAATAACCGAGTCCCCCACACATAGTACGGGCTACGTCGATAATTTCTAAATTAATCAGCATTCCTGACCCCTGGAAACTTTCTGTCTCGTGGAGGCTTCATATGCAATGGTATACTGTGCAATGGCCATGTGAAGTTTCAGGGGCGAGCATTGAAGCTCCCCACCCGGGGGCCACCCGATATGCCTGTTTTGCAAAGTGAACCCTGGGGCAAATGTTTCGGGAGGCGGCGGAACCTGGCCCCTTCACAAAGACAAAACAAAACAAGCCTCGAAGCCGCCCAAAAATCTTTTCCTGGATCAGACAAGAGTTGCAGCCGAGGCTTGCGCTCCAGGGCACGACCGGGAATAAATCCAGCAAGTATCCAGCGTGCGTCCCGGGCATGCCAGCTGAAGGCTGCGCTGGGCCTGCCCCTTCTCATTTCTCCCGCGCGAAACCCCGCCGGACGGCTCCACTCCCTTTCTTGGCTGCAGGGGGAAGCCTAGCGCCCCCGCACAGGCCGCCGCCTCCAGCCTCTCCCCTTTGCATCCCTTTCTCGCGCCGCCTGTGCAGCTTAGTTTGGTAGTCGTTAAGTTCGGTCCCTGATCCAAACCTCGAGGCCCAGCGAAGAGGCGCGGAGCGGGCGGCGGGACGCGCTCCCCCTGTCCCGTGCGCCAAGTGCGCCCCTCCTGGGGCCCGCCGGAGTTCCGAGCGGAGCGCGGAACCCCGGGCGTTCACAGTGTGCTGGCTGGTGGCGAGCAGGGCTCCGGTGGCCGCACGCTGGGAGGAGGCTGGGGGCCAGTGAGGAAGAATGGAATTGGCGACACGCTACCAGGTGAGGTCCGGCGGCCAGCTGCAGCCGGGACGTACCCACGGCATGCCTGCCTTTCCAGCCCTGGCCCTCCTCTTGGCCTTGGGCTGGAAACGTGGCCCGTGCCACGGCGCCGTGGATCGGGCACGCCCGTCCCGGGAACATCTGAGTGGGCGCGCCTTGCAGGTGTGCGTCGTGGATCACGATGGTGCCGCCTGGGCTTCAGAAGCTGGGTGCCTAGCTTTGTCCCGGGTGGCTGCCTGGGGGTGCAGGCGGGAGGGCAGGGCGCAGCGCCTGTATTTGCAGCGCTAGGGAGACCGGGGTGGGGAAACTTTTTGTGCGTTCCTCCTTTCTCTGGCAATGAATCTTAAGGTGTTTTTTAAAAAAACATAGTCGAGAGTCAGATCAGTTAAACTTGGATAGTGGAACTTAAAAGCATTGCTTTCGTGTTTGTTCTAGAACTTTTTTTTTCACTTTTAACTGTTTCCCGGCCAAAGCACATGCTTCTAGAACTGTTTTTTCAAGGAATTTGTAACCAGCTGGGAGGGGGAATAAGACTACGTCATCCGGCCACGTTGAAAAACAAGCTGCGAGATCCCAATTCATATACACAGCACGACCCCTGTAACTCATTTTGGGCCTCACTAGGCTTTGAAACTCATTAACAAACTCTTGAGAGTAAGTTTCCCAAACATTTCCATGAGTGGTGGGAGTGAACGTGATTTCAGTTTCCTGTCTTTTCAAATAGTTTTTTTTACGTTTTCGTAATGAACATACGTTCTTATTTAGAGGTAAGCAATAGACAACTCTTTCAAAAGAACTAAAAATAAAACTTTTAAAAAGGGAAGGAAGCAGCTACCCTGCTACTTGTGGGGGCCCCAGAGATGCTTTGTAAGAGGGTTGGGTTTTCTTTTTTCTTCCTGCTTGTTTTTGTGAGGGCTTCTGTACTCAACTGCTTCCCGCTTACCTACGACTGGAGTTCTTTTTTCCACCTGGGTGCTGGGCCCCGGGAGTGGAGGCGGAGTGCAGAGCGCTGGGCGGCCAGTGGTGCTCGAGGCCAGGCCGCTGTCACCTGCCGAATCTGGCGTCCAGTAAGAGCCCAAGCCACTACCTGTAGCTTTGGTCATTTAGTAATTTCTGAAAGCCTTCCTAAATGTGGTCGATTGAGAAGAAAAATCTCTTGTTGCAGATGTTTAGGAGAGGAGTATATTAAAAAATTCCTCCATGGGCGGCGCGCCTGTGGCTCAAGATGTAGGGCGCCAGCCCCATATAACGGAGGTGGTGGGTTCAAGCCTGGCCCCCGCCAAATCAACCAGAAAAAAAAAAATTCCTCCAATGAGGTTAGTTATTAAAATCAAGGACAACAAATTATAAGCCAAGCATAATAACTGAGATGGGGCTAGATTTTTTTTTCCCCCATTAGACTTTACCATGTGTTGGCCTTCGATATTTCTAGGCGTTTCTTCTTCCCCACATCTTAAAAACAACAACAACAACAACAACAAAAAACCTCTGGAAGGAAATTCGGGCTTCTTGTGCATTTCATCAGTGTACCTTGATCACATACCCCCTCCTGAAACTTTGCACTTCCACTACTGGTGGTAAATTGTTCATGTTTAGGAAATTTAAAAGTGTCCCAGAATTTGTAGTTGGAATTGAACATTTTACTGCTACATAATGGGGCTCATTTTTGGTAGTCAGAAATGTTAAATAAACTATCACGTGGGGGTAACCCACAAATTATATCTGACCCATTATGCATCAGTTAGGGCAAATAACCATATGTAAAATGATCAGGTTTTTTTCCCCCCTTTTTCTAAAGACCTCCTGATTGGCAGTGCAAATTAAGCTGTGTGATGGTTATTACAGTGGAGATGTTCCTGTTCATCATAATTTAAATGTGAACAGATTATAGTGTCTTTAAATTAGTGGAGAGTGGTTTTGTGCAGTGGGCAGGTGATAGCAGGTAAGAGCACTTAATGAACATTTCGGGCACAGCAAGATGTTAAATTCCTGTGGTTCTACTCTGTCCCCCAGTCTTATGAATAAAGCAGTGTGATGAGCCACCTGAAGGGACATATACTGAAAATATGGTTCTGCTCATGTGCAGTGGGGTTTAATCTCACACGTCCAATAAATACAGTTTCCATCCTGTGAAAAGCATGGAGCCAGAAGGTGTTTCAGCAACTCAGTTTAGGCCTAATGTTAATGAGTAGTAAGTGAAAGGGAAAAGATACCCATTTACACTCTGAGCTATGAGTCTCTGCTTTTCCACGATCCCACCAATGTGTGGGATTTAATGTCCTCTAACAGTGATTAAGCCTGTGTGTGTGGGGTGGGGGCGGTAGTCTTGTTGGGCCAACCACTTGTGTCTTTGTGCTTTTATATTGAGTGACAGATAATACCTACTAAAGGCAAGAATGTGTGTCCACTGGAGCTGGAGCTTCCTAGCAGAGCAACTGTAGATATTGAATGTCCGTGACCTCCTTGAACTCTCTTACAGCTCCAGGGTACAGGATGGACCCTTTGAGAAGGAAATGACACTAAGTGTTTTCATGAATATGCAGGAACTAGCTGTAGTAGGGACAAAGGGGAATTTTTCTGGCGTTGACTTCATAGCTGCAAAGTGTGTGCCTAGAGCCTCAGAAGCTGGTCACAGAGAAGAGTCATTTGTGATTTCTTTGAAGGACCATGATATTCCACTTCAGTTGTCCTATACAGGGTGGCCATAAAGTTTGTGTGCAATTTAAAATTAAATTAATTAAAATTTTAATTTAGAATTGCACACAAACTTTATGGCTACCCTGTTTTTTAAAAGTTATTCTGAGTACTGATGACCATCCCATCCACAACACAGTTGAATTCTTAATGATAAGAGAAAAACCTCAGTGATCACAGCAATTCTGATCCAGAAACACAGAACAGAAAGCCAGGGGATACTGTGGCTTTAAAACAATTTATGAATATTAGAGTAACTTAGCAAAATAGGTCAATAAAGTCATTTGAATAGAATATCTCAGGTATATTAAGTTTATACCGCTTTTGAGAGTTTTCCTTTATTCATTAGCACTCCCTTTGAGTTACAGTTTAGAATTTTACCTGCAAGGTACAGTTTTATTTTATAAAAGACTTGTAGCTTTACTCACTGAAGTGAATTTAATATAGGCTACTTGAGACAGGGATAGAGATAAGAAAATATTAGTAGGACCACTTACTTTTCATAAACAAGAAAATAAAGGGTTTTCTGAATACATATATAAACTATATATATAGTTTTTTTTTCTGTTTTTGGCCGGGGCCAGGTTTGAACCCACCACCTCTGGTATATGGGGCTGCCGCCCTACTCCTTTGAGCCACAGGCGCTGCCCGATTTTCTGAATATTTTGAAATAGGACCACCCAGAGGCATTTGGCAAATTCAAATGAAGTTGACACTCAGAAAAACGTATCTTCCATTGTAGTAAGTGCTAGTTCCCTGTATGCAGTGCAGAAATATGTCATGGAGTGTCATAAAATATGAGGTCGGAGTTTTAGTTCAAATGAATCATTGTTGCTTCCTGCCTGTTTTTGCAGTCATCAGCTGAGAACAGGGATATCTGACCCGGTTAGTCCATTTATCAGATGTTTGTTGAGCACCTACTATGTGCTGCTTGGTAGTTATTACTGGAAGAACAAAGACACAGAAGACACTCTTCTTCCTCCATTCTCCACACCAGAAGGCCAATCTTGAACTGCTTGCCTCATTCTGTCCCAGAGCTCAGCTGGCTTCCTGCTCTCTGCTGTGGGGACCTAGGCCACCTGGAGGTGGAGTCATCCTTTTCTCCCCCAAGGAATGGAAACTGTCACGTCCTTTTAAAAGTCAGGTAGTGTTAGGTATTTAAAGTTACCAGATTTAATGCTTGGTATAGTTCTATGAAGTAGGTTGTATTATCTTCATTTTAAAGATTAGGCTACTTTGACTAATTTGCTCAGGGCAATTTAGGAGGAAAGAGCTCATCTCAGATTTCCTCCCCAGGAGCCACTGCCTGGCTTTTGCCACTGGAATCCTGGGACTTTGGTAAGTCACAGAACTTTACCTAAAAGAATTGAGAATAGTTGGCAGCGCCTGTGGCTCAAAGGAGTAGGGCGCTGGCCCCATATTATGGCTGGAGGTGGTGGGTTCAAACCCAGCCTTGGCCAAAAAAAAAAAAAGAATTGAGAATAGAAATCTTTACTTAGGGTGCTACATGCTGAGTGTAAAATACTGTTTAAATAAGAGTCTGTTTGGTCCTCCCTTTAACTGAAGGGCTGGGGTGTTAAGAGCAGCTGGTCTGGTTCTTTTTTTAGGAATTTTCCAGATTCTACTGTGTAGAAGTCAGCTTGGGAATATAAATAAAATCCACAGAGTTGTTTTTTTTCTTTTTGGTAGAGACAGTCTCACTCTATG
Source organism: Perodicticus potto (assembly GCA_963574655.1). Lineage (NCBI taxonomy): Eukaryota > Metazoa > Chordata > Mammalia > Primates > Lorisidae > Perodicticus > Perodicticus potto. The sequence goes on from CAUYRH010057385.1 coordinate 17,409, forward strand.
GCCCTCGGTAGAGTGCCGTGACATCACACAGCTCACAGCAACCTCCAGCTCTTGGGCTTAGGCGATTCTCTTGCCTCAGTCTCCCAAATAGCTGGGACTACAGGCGCCCGCCACAACGCCCGGCTATTTTTTTGTTTTGCAGTTCAGCTGTGGCTGGGTTTGAACCCGCCACCCTCAGTATATGGGGCCAGTGCTCTACTCGCTGAGCCACAGGCGCTGCCAGATCCACAGTTTTTATATAAGAATAACTTTTCATATAGGACAGACAACATAATGTTAATACAAGCTGAAATGAAAACAAAACATTGAACTACTGTTCTGCCTTTTCTCTGTACCTCATTTCCTGGACAGTTTCCATCTACTGTTTGCCTGTAGCACAATCATCATTTTTGCATAACCTTTGTAATATGGTTGCTCTTTGTGACGCTGTCACTATTTTATTGAGTAGCTTGGAGGTTTTTACAGTTTTCATTTTTAGTGACTATGTAGTGTTTCATTGAGTAGGTGTGTGTTTCATGTATTAATTTTGTGTATTTTCTGATGGAAATTTTTTTTCCTTAGAGGAACTTGGCAGTCACTGTCTTGGGGCACTGTCTTCTATATCTTTTGACTTGTGTTGGAGTCCAGAGTTTTTAATTACTGTTTGTGATGTATTTAGTACCTTGTAAATGTGCCTGCTTTTTAATGGATGGAAACCTAGGGCATTCCCGTTTTGTTATGCTGTACTAACTGAGAGAGAGTGGTTTTTGCTGAGGTTATAGTCAAGGCTCCTGAAAACTGGATGAAACAGTTCCTGTGGTTTCCGGGAACTTTGGATAGAATGTTTTAGTTTCATGTAAAGTGGAGAGTAAGTCTTAGAGGTCTGTCCTTTACTACCATCTGGACTGCCAAGAAAACCCATGAACATGCCAGTGGACATGAAGTGAAGGTGACAGTGGACTAGGGTTGTCCAGAATTTGTGCAGATTGACTAGGAAGCAGGAACAACCCATTCTGAGCTCTTGGTAATGTTTCTTTCTTTCTTATTTATTTATTTTTTTTTTGAGGTAGTCTCACTCTGTTGCCCCAGGCTAGAGTACAGTGGCAAGATCACAGCTCTAAACAACCTCAAATTCCTTTGCTCTAAGGATCCTCCTGCTTCAGCCTCCTGAGTAGTTCCGACTACAGGCTACTATTGGCTACCATGTTTGGCTAGTTTTTCTATTTTTTGTAGAAACAGGATCTGGCCCTTGCTTAGGTTAATGATTCCTGTTTTAAAAAGAGTTGCCTTCTTTTTTCTTGCTTATTTCAACTATAAATAGTTTCCCAGATAGCCTTCCTGAAAATATATTTTCACTGGGGATTACATGACTGAAGGCCAAACAACAGGTTCACCCATGGTTTCTTTTCTTTTCTTTCTTTTTTTTTTTTTTTCTGAGACTGAGTCTCACTATGTTGCCCTTGATGTAGTGCTGTGGTGTGACTGCTCACAGCAACCTCAAACTGCTGGGCTTAAGTGATTCTCTTGCCTCAGCCTCCCAAATAGCTGAGACTACAGGTGCCCACCTGTAGCCTGGCTATTTTTTTGTTTGTTTAGCAGGCTGGGACTGGATTCGAACCTTTTTGTGAGGTTTCAGAGGAGGTGCTGCCTTCTGGCCTGTGCCTTTCTGGCAGGAACCATCAGGGCTGGAGCCTTCTTGCCTGCGGTGGTCATCTTTTTTTGCGGGAGCTTTAGCAGCAGCACCTTTAGCAGGTGCTTTTTTGGGGAGAAGCTTTCAGGAGAGCTGCCTTTTGAAGCTTCTTAACTTCATTCTTGATTATTCTGTTCCTCATTTTCTTTGCCTTCATAACTTAAAAACAATCAAACTCTGTCATCTTAGCTTTCCTTTCTCTGGCTTCCATTTGCTTGGCCGGTCTTGTGCCTGCCCATTATGTATTTATATCTGTCTTCTGCCCGGCTTGTGGAACACACTTCTGGCAGGCACTGTGTGGGAACTTGAGGATGGAGTCAGTGAGCTGCATGCATTTAAAAGGCATGGCCTGTCGTCTTACCTGAGTGCAAGGTCCATCAGCCAAAGCCCTGTTTTGATCAATAACGTCTATAGTCACTACCAGATTTCTGGCCTGAGGCCCAAAGGAGGCGTAGGCCACATGGCCAACCTCTGTGAAATGCCTGAATACCATGTGGGCAGCATTTGGAGAGAAGGGAGCTATGAAAAGGTTTCTAAGAGCAAAACCAAAGTATTTATCGATCTGAGTGCTGGTTATAATGGGTACACTATGTAAAACTTCACCATGCTGCACATTTACGGGCTGCTTTTCTGTTTGTATGTTGTACTTCAGTAAAACATTTAAAAAACAGCATGTGGAATCCCCAGTTATGAGTCTTGGGGACTGGGTATGTATGTGGGGAGCAAATTCCCTGGGGTCTTATTCCCTGCCCATTGTACCAGTTTCTCAGGACTGGCTGTGGTCCAGGAATCCCTTCCCACAAACCTTTGTGCTCTTCTCCCAAATCACAGCGGTATGGAAAGCCCCTCCCCCCATCTTTAAGCCTCTGACCCAGGAGGGGTCTATAGCCCTGTAGGGTCTCTCACATGGTCAGCAAACCCAGGAGTCAGGGTCTTCAGGCGTAGACCTGAAGATGCCCTCTTTGGTGCCTCCCGGCAGGGTTTCCCTCAGTTTAGTGACTGGTGAGCCACCTGATAATGTGAAGGGCCTGGCATATAGGTGTTAAATAGTTGTTGAAAAACAAAATGTTGGTTTAGGGCTGTCAAGGTGTACTGAGTGGCGGTGTGAGTTATGATAGGCTGGGACGTCCTGTCACAGAGTTCAAATTTTTTCTGTTGGAAGCCAGTTGGTGCCTGCCCAAGAGGCCTGGAGGAGTGGGAGATTTCCTTGTAAATATCCAGTTTTATCTTTTGAAGTCATGCCTGTTTTGCACTCTGTCCTGTGATACATTTTCATTTAATATTAAAATGAAATTAAAAATGACTCTTGGGAGGGATTGCCCTTCCCTGTCCCACTAGCGGCTCTGAAAGCCCTCTGGGAGTCACTGAGGCCCTAAATTGGAGAAGTGTGGAACTGTTACGTGTAAAATTTAGAAATCATACCTGTAATAAATCCTGAAATAGAAGGGCTATTTCCCTCCCATTCTTCCATTTCTACCCTATAATATCTTTAATTTAAAACTTCATGACTGTGAAGTGCAGTTAGATGGTTGGGGGAAGGGGAGATAAAAGTTTAGTTGATACTAAAATCCCTAAAGGGAAAGTTCAGTAAAAGTATATTTAATGCCCATGCTTATTATTATTATTATTATTATTTTGCAGCTTTTGTTCGGGGCTGGGTTTTAACCCACCACCTCCAGCATATGAGGCCAATGCCCTACTTCTTTGAGACACAGGCGCCGCCAGCCCTTGCTTATTCTTAACTGTCTTTCTCCCCCTCCCTGACAGTTGTTCCCAGACATTTATTAAAGTAGTTAAAGCCAGTGGGGGTTCCCTTTAGCCTTACCTCATGTGGTCATGACCTCTTACAGAAGGCTTCTTTGCGTGACTTTTTTTTTTTTTTTTAAATCATTTTGTTTTCCCACTAGGCTAGCTTCAAAAACTCAATGAAAAGAGCATCTGGATGTCCTAATGACCTTCATGGTACTAAGTGGTTGTAATTAGCACCGAAAAAAGGATGTGCTCTTAGTGAATATGAGTGTGTCACACAAAGCCACGAGCCAAGTGGTGTCAGCAGCCTGCATGGCTTGCATCGCAGAGGTTGTTAGGGCTCATTACCCATGGTTAGCAGTCAGTCAGTGCTCTCAGCAGGGCAGAAGCATGTCACAAGGATCCTTGTAGAAAGCCTTGCAGGCCAGGGCTGTGGGTTGCAGTAGACCCCTCAGTTTGGAGAAGGGTTTAGTGCTTGTCTGGAGTGAGCACAGGGGCACGTGCCTCCTCTGAAAGACAGGCACCTCCAGAGTTAAGCTTGTACCTGTGCACCCACCACACTCCTCCTCCGGGTCACGCCACCCTGCAGCTGTGTTGGCATGGCTGATGTCACTGGTCTTAGAAATCACGTACCCTCCTGGGGAGTTCTGGAGGAGCTGGACTTTTCCCTGTTGACACTGAGACCACATTGAAACTGTTTAAAGATTGTTTCTCTCAGTGACATATGACTTACTTTTTATCAGATTTCTTAGTGTGGTTCCCAGCATATATGAGATGCTTAGTAAACAGCCTCCATATTAAGCACTCAGTTAGTATTTGTTGAATGGATGGAAGGGCACAGTAGTACTGGGACTGTTACACTGTTTTAGTAACTAACATTTATGTAGCATCTTTGTCTTCAACTTAACAGAACACTTTCCGGCCATATTTTGGGAGTCATCAGATCTCTGTTCAGGTTCTTTTCCTTCCAGGTAAAGGGGAGGGCTGCCCTTTCCTGGCGCCTTGAAACAGTCAAAGCTATTTGACTTGCTTTGGCCAATGAAATCATTGTGTTTCACTGCTAGATAGAAGTCTTTATATGCCCACATATCATTTGCCTTATCTCACCCTCTCTGCCACCACACCTGCCAGCATTTCAAATAGTAGCCCTTTCTGCTTGAGTTCTGGTATGAGGACAGTGTGGAATAGAGCTTCTGGCTGGCCTGTGATGAACATGTCATATGAACAAGACAGAAACCTTTTTTTTTTAAGCTATTAATTGCAGTTTGGGCTTATTTGTTACTGCTTTGTAACCTGTCATACATACCCTGGCATGTAGCACCAAGGCTCTCATAATTCAATTTTGGATTTACTATGGTTGTCATGTGGATGAAGTGAGGTCATGGTAGTGGTGATAACTATAGTTTTGTTATAAGTATTGAAGTCAAGAAGTATAAGTCCTCCAATAGTACTCTTTGGTTATTTAGGGTTTCTTGGGATTCCACATTGATTTGGGCATAGGCTTTCTTATTTCTACAAAACCCATCGCTGGGATTTTGATAGGGATTTCATTGAATCGTTAGATAGCCTAGGTTGTATTGTCATCTTAACAATATTAAGCCTTCCCATCTGTGGACATGGGATATGAACGAGATATTTATTTGCCTTTAATTTCTTTCAGTGATGTTTTGTAGTTTTTAGGGTATGAGACTTCCATCTTGTTGGTTAAGCTTATTCTAAGTGTTTTTTGGTGCCATTGTAAATGGAATTATCTCCTTAATTTTCTTTTCATATTGTTCATTCTTAGTGTATAGAAATGCAATTGGTTTTGGGCAGCACCTGTGGCTCAAAGGAGTAGGGCCACGGCCCCATATACCAGAGTGGTGGGTTCAAACCCAGCCCTGGCCAAAAAATAAATAAAAAAGAAATGCAATTGGTTTTTATGTTGATATGTGTGTGTGTGTCCTGCAGTGTTAAATTTGTTAATTAGCTCTGACTATTTTTAATCTGTAACATTCTGTACATATATAAACATGTCATTTTCTAACAGATAAATTTTACTTTTTCTTTTCCAGTTTGGATGTTTTTTATTTTTTTTCTTGCCTGAAATTGCTGTGGCTGATTGTATTTGGCATCTTTTTTGTAGCTTGTTAGGTTTTTAAATGGAATTTTGAGACTGACACAGGCAGAGGTGAGGGTGATATGGAGACCTCCCATTCCTTGCTCTGTGTTACTCACAAAATGCTGAAAAGGCACCTAATAAAGAAGCAAGCAGCAGGTGGGTGGGATTTACTTTTATTTTTATCAGTACAGCTTAGTTCAGCAGTTCTCAACCTGTGGGTTGTGACCCGTTTGTAACAATGAAAATACATCATGGCATTAGGAAGGCTGAGAACCACTGACTTAGTTCCATTAGCACAAAGCTCGATTCCAGCCGAGCAAAGCATGGTTCTGCAAACAACCTTGTGCCCTAGACTGTCAGTTAACTTCTGGGTTTATAGGCCTAGGCAATTAGAGGTATGGTTATTTTAGACCCTAAAGCTGAATCCTTGGCTCATAAGGTAGTATGTCTGACTCTCCCTTAGGTGAGAGAGTTGGGTTCTTAAACCACATGCCCCTAAAGTATTGATAGCATTGGAACCAGGCTGAGATCTAGACTTGTTCTGTCAATTTGGAAAAGATGGTATTGACCTAGGGAAGGAAAATTTCCCCCACTTTAATGTTGTCTTTTTAGTTTGTCTCTTACTGTTTTCTTTTTTAATCGGGGTAAAATACATATAATATAAAATTTACCATCTTAGCCATTTGTAAGTGTATAGTTCAGTAGTGTCAAGTGTATTTACAAAGTTGTGTGACCAGTCTTCAGAACTCTTTTCATCTTGCATAACCGAATGTCTGAATACATTAAACGGTAGCTCCATTTCTCTATCAGCCTCTGGCAACAGTTGTCCTATTTTCTGTATCTATGAATTTGACCACTCTAGAGACCTTGTATAAGTGGAATCATACAGCATTTGTTTTTTCGTGACTGGCTTATTTCACTTAGCGTAATGTCATCAGGGTTCACCCATGTTGTAGCATGTCTCAGAATTTCCTTCCTTTTAAAGGCTGAATAATCTTCTATTATATGATATATCACATTTTGTTTATCTGTTGATGGATACTTGGATCACTTCTACCTTTTGACTATTGTGAATAATGCTGCTGTGGACAAAGGAAATGATATTTTAGTTTAGTTTTCTATTTAATTTCTTAACACTTTTCTGTGTATTACTGTTACTACCAAGGCACTAGTAGATGTATTGTTGGTAATATTTACAGTACTTGTAGTTCCTTGGTGTTTCACAAAGCACCATGAATTCTGGGTACTTTCCCTGAACAAGAAAGAGTGAACTCTTGCAGATGTCTGGTCCTTCTTCCATCGGAAGCTGACATGGTATCAGGGAGATTTCTTACCAAGACTCAGATTCCTAGCTTTTCTGGGAATGTTGAAGGTCAGAAATACTGGACCCCCTGTTCCTACAGGGCAGTGGTCATCTGGAGTGGAGGAGCGGCCACCCTTCCTTGGTAAGTGTCTTCAGCCCACCAGTCAGCACTGTTCCCTTTGTCTTACACCTCACCTACAGTCCTCATTGCCCACCTGCTTGGCCCCCAAAGCCTGCTGAGTTTGTATTATGTATTCTAGAGCTGAGCTGTCAGGTAATTTATATGGCTTGTAAGTGAAATCTGTAGTCCTTTCCAGAAGAGGAGCTGTGAATATGACTACTTTGTGTATAGCTGTCTTAGTATTCTTGGTGAAAGTTCTTCATGCTTCTTATACAGGAATGTCACAGAGTGCTTTGACCTAGTACACTTGTCCTAGGCAAGTGACTACAAAGGCAGATGTGTGGAAAATGCTTCCAGCAGGGATTTAATGATGAGATGATTTAGGTGAGCCTCGCGTTGGGTGTGGGGATTCAGCCTAGTGTCTGTGTTCTTATCAGGGAGTTTAATCCTGGTAAGGATTCACTTGACCTTTGATGGTACACTGTTCATTCCAATTAAGACAGAATAGACCAATATAAACAGTGTACCTGAAACTTAGCATGTATAACAATGTCTGGATTTTTAAAAAGGTGTTATAAATAATAAAATGATCTTCTCACTCGCAGAAGAGAATTTTCTTAAATTTTTTTTTTTTTGAGACAGAATCTCACTTTTTTACCCATGGTAGAGTGGCGTAGTGTCATGGCTCACAGCAACCTCAAACTCTTGGGCTCCAGTGATTCTCTTGCCTCAGCCTCCCAAATAGCTGGGGATTACAGGCACCTGCCACAATGCCTGGCTATTTTTTAGAGACAGAGTCTTACTTGTTCAGGCTGGTCTTGAACTCGTGAGCTCAAGCAATCTACCCTCGTTGGCCTCCCAAATGCTGGGATTATAGGTGTGAGCTGCCGCCTGGCTACTTAATTTTGTTGTTGTTGTTTGCTAGATCATAGTTATCCCAATTTTGTTTGAATTTGGCTAGTATAAATATCACACACTGGCTGGGAATTTTTTTATATCTTTGTTCTTTTCAGTTATTTGCTTTAATTTTCTTTTTGGTGATTGGCATTGTTGTGATCAAATGGAACATAATCTTTGGAAAGAAAAATGTCTGTTGCACTTCCTCTAGAATCACAGCTGCCCAGTGGATCCGTAGGAATGGAACAGGCACGTGAGTGATCCATGGGCTGGATGTCCTGATACCTTGTGCCACTGATCATATGTTAGAAGTGTGTCTTTATGAATTCTTTTTTATCAGGTCCTTTTTAATTATAAATCTTAATGAAATCTTGATGTGTTTCTTGCATCTGTTAAATTAAACAGCTTGTTACACTAAGGGCACTTGAATATTTCATGAGATTTTTTGCTAAACCATGAGAGTTGTGACTATCTGAAGCTCTTTTAATACGTCTTCAAGTTCACCATCTAGAATCAGAGCCCTGTGTGCCTCAAGAATGCACAGTGCTGTTTTCAACGTGTGCTCTTTTCCTTTTGTCTCTGATCAGTAATTATAGCCCCCAGATGGCACCTGTGGAGCAGATGTAGGAGGAGGTGGACACAGCCCTCCATACAGTAGCCCTGCGGCTAAGGCAGCGGCCATGGGAAGCAATTTGCTCCTTTCTCTCAGCCTCTCCATTTGTTATATGCATTTCCTTTAAATCCATAAATGGGATCATTCCTTAACCTTTTATGTTAAACTATGCTTCTGGTGGCTTGACGCCCGTAGCACAGTGGTTATGGTGCCAGCCACATACACCAAGGTTGGCACGTTCGAACCCAGCCTGGGCCAGGTAAACAACAGTGACAACTGCAACAAAAAATAGCTGGGTGTTGTGGCGGGTGCCTGTAGTCCCAGCTATTTGGAGGCTGAGGCAAGAGAATTACTTAAATCCAAGAGTTTGAGGTTTGTGAGCTGTGATGCCATGGTACTCTACCAAGGGCAACATAATGAGACTCTGTCTGAAAGAAAAACTAAACTAAACTCAACTAAAATAAAATAAAATATACTTCTGGGCCAGCAGGGCCTTTTGATTTGTAGAATGGTGAGAAGTCAAGAGGAAAAAGACTGGAATTGATGGGCTATCCCTCTCTCATTGCTACTGTAGGGACTGAACCCAGTGGCTGTTAAGTGAAATGTAACATACTCCCACTTTCCTTAAGTATTTTCCGTTTGTATAGGATGCATGTTTTCTTGAGGTATCCTAATGCACCTGATCTCAGGTGAAAGGCCAGAAGTGATGGGTGGGGAGTCATCCTAATGGCTGAACAACAACAGAAGTTGTCTTTGAAAAGATAAGAGTGGCAAACTCTGTTTAATATACCTTCTTGTGAAGTTTTGATTTTTTCCCCCTAAGAGTCATGCTGGGGTTAGGCTTTGTTTAGAGCTACTTTGCAGTCCAAATGTGGCTTAAAAAAATTATTAGTGGAACTCTAATTCAGTAAGTGCTGTGACTATTTGTCCCTTGAGGTGATTGTATTAGATGGTGGGAAGATGTTTGTGTTAACACTAATATCACTGAACTTATAGTTTTTAATCTCTGGATTTACGTTAAGCTTCCTTTGATTGAACCATTAATTTCTAATTGTTTTTACCCAAGAAGCATTAAAATCATGACAAAAATAAACAGATTATGGATTAGAAATTTCTTGAATGAACCTGACTGAATGTAAGCTTAATTAATAAACATGTACGCACAGAATTCAGAGAACCCAAGTAACTTTTGAATATACAACTCTGTGTATGCTAGTATAGCAAAGTGTAATATGGGAGACCCAGAGACTCTGTTAATGGTCCATAAGGCCAAATTTATTGTCATAATAATACTAAGACATTATTTGCTTTTTTTGCTCTGTTGATATTTGCACTGATGGCGTGAAAGTAAACGGGGTGGAAAGTTCTGGCTTTTAGTATGAATCAAGGTGGTGGCAAGAAACTGTACTAAAAGTCATTGCATTAGTCACCTTCATGTATTCAATTCAAAAAGAAAGTATCAGTTTCACTTAATGTCCTGTGGAAGCGGCAACTATTACTTTACTAAATCTCTACCCTTGAGGACATTTGTGTTTAACATGTGTATACTAACATGTGCATACTGCATGATGAAATGGGAAGTACATGGAAAGCACATTTATATCCCCAGTACTATGATTACCTGGTTATCTCAAGGAAAAGAGCTAATAGAAAGTGGGGCTGTGTTCCAAGGATGGAAAGAACTGCAAAGAAATCTTGAACTTTATTGTTTGTTGTTGGTAGTATATTGGTGTAAGCTTGACACCATTTTTTGTGTGTTGTACATAGAGAACATGGATAATAATATTCAAAATATTGGGAATCAGGCATTTCCCTTCTGGGGGAAGGGTTATACTAACATGGGATTGAGGGAGATGAGGGAGAATCCTGCCACATTGGATTTGAATTCAAAGTGTCACCAATTTAAGTATTTAAAATACCCTTGCTGCCTCTACTCAAAGTAGAACTGATGATTTTAATACTTTGCTAACAAAAAGTGCACCGAGGTTTCAGGTCTTGGTTTCTAAATGCCATTTCCCAGTGAAAGATTCCAGGGCTCCTTGGAGAAATGGATCATTTGAGGTTTGGAGCAGGATAAGTGCCAAGGTTAGTTTGGCATGCATGTGCCAAAAGCAAGGAGATGCTCAGAGACTCTTAGGGTCATGTCGGAAGGACACGGAAGCTGGCTTGACGGAGCTCCCAATGGCCAACATTGGGACAGTAGAAATAATGATGGCAGTGTGGATTATAACACATGAATAATAAAAACAATCCATGAATCTACATATGTGATAGGAGAGATGGGGGAAGAGTGAGAGAACTCCATTATAGAAGAACGCCAGCTACTATATGGAGGAGGAAGAAAATCTGACAATCCTTGTTTTGCAGTCCCTTAACATAATTGATTCAAGTGAAAATCATTAATAGATGCTGAAACTGGAGGAGGAAGACTTGAGCAGTGCCCACCATCCCTATCTGCAAGACCAGGAGGCCCGCCAGGTAAGAGACTCCAGGGCCCCACTGAGCCCCTGCCAGCCCCCAGGCCGGGAACTCCGCCAGGACCCCTGTGTGCCTCCGACTGGCACCCCACCGGGCCTTGGACTCTGCCAGCAGCAGCCAGGAACTCCGATGGGACCCCTGCTGGGCCTTGGCCCATGGCCAGCAGCAGCCAGGAAGTCCACCAGGACTCCCGCCTGGTGATCTGTGTCCCGCCCGCCGGGACACCTGCAGCTCAGGCTCTCACACTCTGGGACTTGGCCCTCCGCTCCTGCCACCCACACTGGCCAGGGCCTCTGCCTGCATGCTCGGGCCAGGAACTCTAGGAGCCATACAACACGCCTCCTCTCCTACCCTCTCTGCCTATGCATCGCCCCGCCCATCTGGCCAGGAACTCAGGAGGCTGTGTGACCCATGGCCTACCTCCGGAGCCCTCCTACCAGCCGGAGACTGCTAGAGGCACGGGCTCCCTTTGCAAAGGCCACCGGGTGCCCCATTCCACGCCCTGCTGCTTGATCTGGGCGTGCCACACTCCAGAGCTGCTGCCACAGCCAGAACTCCTTGGGTGGGGCAGTCCCAGAGGAGCTACACAGGGTCACACCCTACAAAGATCCAGCAACAACACAGTGATCCTGCCAGGGTCTGATCTGGGAGAGACACCTCCCCAACTTTGAGGACAGTCATAGGCAACAGTGAAAAATAATCATGAGGCGGAATCAACAGAAAAACTCTGGCAATATGAATAATCAGAGTAGATCAACTCCCTAAGGAACAACAAGGTAGATACAGCACAAGATCCCTTGCATAAGCAAATGGCTGAGATGTCAGAAATCGAATTCAGAGTCTGGATAGCAAATAAGATCAGCGGAATGGAGGAAAAGATGGAATTAGAATTTCAAGCAGTAATGCAAAAGATGACCCCAAAAAGTCTCAAGAATTCAACGAATTCAAAGACAAAATGACCAAAGATTTTGACACATTGAGACAAGAAGTTGCAGCCCCCAAAGATCTGAGAACTACAGTAGAATCCTGCAGTAACAGAATGGAGCAAGCAGAAGAAAGGATTTCTGACATGGAAGACAAAGCTTTCGAATGCTCCCAACCTTCGAAAGAGGAAGAGAAATGGAAGGCAAAAACGGATTATTCTCTCAGACAGCTCTGGGGTAACTCGAAGAAAACCAATATTCGCCGTATAGGGATACCTGAAAACAATGAAGTGGCGTCACAAGGCACAGAGTCTCTTCTTTATGATTTTGTGAAAGAGAACTTTCCAGACATGCCAGGAGATTCTGAAATTCAGATAACAGACAGTTTCAGAACCCCAGCATGACTCAACCCGAATAAGACATCCCCCAGGCACGTCATAATTAACTTCACTAAAGTTAATATGAAGGAGAAAATTCTGAAAGCAGCCAGACGTAAGAAATCTATTACCTACAAGGGGAAGAATATTAGAATAAATACAGATCCCTCTGATCAAACGTTTCAAGCTAGAAGAGAATGGTCATCAACTTATAATCTCCTAAAACAAAAGAACTTTAACCCAGGATCCTGTACCCAACTGAGTTTCATTTATGATGGAGAAATTAAGTACTTTAATGACATCCACATGTTGAAGAACGTTGCTATAACTAAACCAGCTCTCTAGGATATTCTCAGACCTATCCTCCATAATGACCAGTGTAATCCTCCACCACAAAAGTGAACTCACCCAGAAACTTTTTATCAAATTTCAAATTCCACAGTGATGAAAAGATTAAAAATGTCCACTGGACTTTCTAAAGATTTATCATTACTTTCAATTCATGTGAATGGTTTAAATTGTCCTCTAAAGAGTCATAGGCTGGCTGACTGGATACAAAAATTCAGGCCAGATATCTGCTGCATACAAGAATCTCATCTTACCTTAAAAGATAAATTTAGACTCAAGGTGAAGGGATGGTCATCTATATTCCAGGCAAATTGAAAACAGAAAAAAGCAGGTGTTGCAATCTTATTCACAGATACAACAGGCTTTAAACCAACCAAAGTAAGGAAGGATAAAGACAGACATTTCATATTTGTTAAAGTTACTACTCAATATGATGAGATTTCAGTTATTAATATTTATGCACCCAACCAGAATGCGACTCAATTTATAAGAAAAACTCTAATAGACATGAGTAACTTGATTTCCTCCAGGTCCATAGTAGTTGGAGATTTTAATACTCCTTTAGCAGTGTTGGATAGATCCTCCAATAAGAAGCTAAGCAAAGAAATTTTAGATTTAAACTTAACCATTTAACAACTGGATTTAACAGACATCTACAGAACATTTCATCCTAACAAAATTGAATACACATTCTTCTCA